>CAUYUJ010018926.1:200000-349341 GCA_963575745.1 Prorocentrum cordatum
CCGTGGTGCAGACGCTGGCAGCCAGGGAACGGGCGTGCCGCGCCTTGATAAGCATCGGCGATGGGAGCTTGCCAATGCGCGGCAGGCGGATAGTCGCTCTCCGTACACGGGCGTCAGCGGTGGCCGTGAGGTTAAGCGCGGCTGGAGCCGGCGCTGCCTCTGCGTTGATGTAACTCCCGACGAGCTTGAAGGAATCGACCACACGTAGGGGGCGCTCCGCCAGTGTGAGCTGGGTAACGGCGGCGTGAAGCTCGTCGGTGAGCGCCCACCCTGCCACTTTACCAGGGTGAATGCGTTGACCTGAGAATCGATCAAACTTGGCGGTTTCGTCAAGAGATTTCTGCAGCTCAGACGCGGTGTGGGTAGTGGAGTTGCTGTCGTCAACAAAGGTAGTGCTGAGTGATCGAGGAACGTATCGATGCTGCCTCTTTGTCCACACGCACATGAGCAGCTTGATGTCGTCCAGGGACCACGAGCTTCCCTGGAGGTGACCGTTAGTCCTGGCCAAGTCCTTAGAGTACGCTCCGTTCATGCGGATGTAGCGTTTGTGGTGTCTGTAGAAATTTCGGCGGACAGTGACGATGTCTTGAGGGCACCCCGCGTGCAGCGCAAGGTTAAGGCAGATGTCCGTGATGAGGTAGTCGAAGCACTTCTGTCGGTCAAGGGCAGCTCCAGCTAAGGGGAGGAGTAAAGCCCTGGCGTGCTCGATGCGCAGGGCGAGAGAGGTGCTGACATCCCCAATGGTGGCTTTGGGAACAGCGCCGAAGCTCGTGGCGTGGGTCCATCCTTTCCGCCAGTCCGTGAGGCTACGGTAGGCTGGCGCTTCCCACGCGTACATCCAAACGGAAAGAACCGAGAGAAGTCGTTGGTCCGTCGGGAGTTCCCCTCGGCCTTTTCGGAGGCACGGGTTTGGCACGTGTAGGAGGGGCTCTGGGATGGTGCCAGTGCGTTGCATAGCACGTAAGACGCTGGCGAAGAGGCGAAGGATGTCGTCGGGTAACTCCTTAGCCTCCTTAGTTGTCCAGCCGTCGAGTCCCCCCGCGCGGCGCGGTGAACGGGTGCGAATGAAGTGGATGAGTTGGTCGTCGGTGAGGTGGAAAGGGGCTGCTGGTGATGGCGTAGGCAGCTCTTGTCGGTACTCGTCGTAGAAGTCTGCCCACGTCGGCATAGCTTCGGCATCATGGCCTGCGCGAGCGCGGTACCTGCCCAAGATGGGCTCCCAGGTGTCGACCATGAGCTTAAGCATGTCTTTGGTATTGGCAACAATGGCGTTGGCGGGGAGGGCGTCGGGGACCTGGGCAGGTGGTGGGTCACGAGTGTGGCCTTCGTCGTTGTCCGTGTCGAGCGAGCTACCGTCGCTGGGGCTGAAGCCGCCAGCGTCGGTGTCGGCATCACTATCGTCCGTGCAAGCTTGGTCAGGGTTGAAGGCGGTGGTGTCGCAGTGGAGCTGTGCATCGTCGGGAGTGGTGGGCGTGCGGAGATACGCCGTGGGCGAGCAGTCGGCAGCCCGTGCGTATATGGCCGCCTTTCGCCCGCTTGGCTCGCGGACACCCTCAGCCCAAATCTTGATGCGTTCAGCTTTGACTCGGTTTGCACGTCGCGCCAGCTCTGAGTCAAGGTTTTGGATCAGACGGTCCAGGTGCTCTCCGCGTGGTGCTGGCACGTCGGGGGTCCAGGCCTCGGGAAAGGCCAGGAGGACCGTGGGGCGCAGCTTGTGGCAGAGAAGGCGGGCCGCGGTCCACGTGCAGTCGATGCGCTGCGCCAGGTACGGCGGGATAGCACGGTAGTCGATATGATGGTGCTGTCCGATGAAGCGAAGCTCACAAAGTTGCCGATGGAGCTTGCGAAGGCGGTTCATGTGGATCGTGGAAGCTCCGTAGGTGGGAAAGGCGCGGGGGACAGCGGGTCGCTCCTCGAACGTGGGTGTGAGCCCGTGCATGGTAGGGGGCTTCTTTTTTGGGTGGTCTGGCGGTGGAGGTGGCAGGTCGCGCAGCCGGGTGAGATGGTACTCATGGCTGGCCTCGTTTGCCAGGGCGAACATGCGTTCCACATCGTCGCGTGTGTCGGCCTGCTCCATGCGGTCATGGTATCGCCCTGCGATGAGGGTCCCTAAAGCCTGAAGTTCGTGGTCCTCATGCGCTCCGTCGTTAGGAGGGTAAGGCGTGGGGGCTAGAAGGCGTCGGGCCGTATGGTCGAGGCGGCTAAGGTCGAGCGTGACCTGCAGGCCAACATGGGACTTCGCTGGCAAGTCACGCAGATAGCAGAAGTCGGTGACAAGGGATCGCGCCGCTTGGTTGGCGATGATGTAATCGATGCGCGAAGTGCGGGGGCACTTGGTGACGCGGTCCCAGTCAGGGATATTGCCATATGTGTGCATGGTGTGGTCTGGTGTACCTTCAGCGACGTTAAACCATCCGTGCTGCATCATGTGCAGCAGGTGTGGATTGTCGTCGATGTTCGTGTTGGCGTCCATGCAAATGAAATACGGGGCTGAGCCGACCCTCGCGGCGGCGCAGTCAGCAAGCCGAAACAAATCGGTGCTGTCTCCTCCAGCGACCCCGTAGAGGCTCGCAATGTAGATCCCAGCGGGCCCGTGGTTGTTTCGTCGCCGCCTGCGGCGGTGCTGGGTGCAGAGCGGGAGGAAGGCCTCGTGCCATCTTTTCTTGGCCTTGAGGGTGGCGATACAGGACGCTGTGTCGTCGACGGTGGAGTCGACGATGGCGTCCTTAGAGAGGATGGCGACCCCTCCCGAGGCGCCAGTGTTGCCCTCGACCGTGTGGTCTGTGCCGCCGTGCGCAGCTTTGCGCTGGGCTCGCGCCAGATCCAGGTCAGGTCCCAGACTGGCCTGATATCCCCCGTGGTGTGGATTGGCGGCGTTGGTAGCGATGGCTTGTCTGGTAGGCTTGGCATGTCGGGTCTCCTGCAGTGCTATGACTGCGGCGTTGTGGTCGACACCTAGAGCGGTGATGGTTGGCCAGTTCGCTGGGAGACTCGTGATGTTGAGGCTGACGAGGTGGATGGAGCGACCTGGCCCGTCTCCGTCGGTGGAGCTGGGGTTGGCACGCCCCGCACGGTGGAGGGCAGCCTGGCCCTCACCCAGGTAGAAGGCTTGGCCACAGTAGGAGCTCATGGCGTCCCTGCAGATTGGCTTGAACGGGGCTGAAGCCGCCGTCAGGCCAGAAGTATAGGCGAGGCATGGTCGACACTGCGCCAGGGGGGGTTCATAAACATCGGCAAAACTGCCTCGAAAAATCCTCCTCACTCCTGTACCGTGGGGGACGGGGGGAGGGGAGGTGAGACGGCAGCAGAGGGAGAGGGAGGCGACTCCTCGATCCGTCCTGCCGAACACAAGAGCAAAAGCAAACCAGCGGCGGCAGCTCGGCGCGGCAGCGGCGCAACGCGCGCGCATATACTGCGCACGCGACGCCGCTGGTCCGTCCTGCGGCGGCGCGCCCGCCCCGTCAGTACCGTGATGAGCAGCATCGGGTGGAACAGCTCGAGCAGCGCGGTCGGTGGCCTGGCGCTGAGCCTCGTCCATGCCCGCTGCCGTGAGGCACGCGTTGCGGACAGGGCTGACTCCGCGCGGGGCCGCCGCTGCCGCGGCAGCGGCTGAGGTGGCGGGGGCGCCGCCACGACTCTGAGGAGAAAGCGGTGAGCCGCCGCCGAAGCCCGCCGCGAGGTCCTTGACGCGGTACTTGTTCTTGAAGGGGTCGAAGGTCGGCGCCTCGTCGATGGGGACGACAACGCGGGTGGGCGGCGGCATCTCCTGGTCCGTGGACGGCGTCGGCTCGAGGTCGACCTGGCCAGGTTCGGTGGCGCTGACACCGAAGCGTGGCACCACCTCGGGGGCTTGGGCATCAGCCTGAGTCTCGCGGGGCGGCGAGCTCGTGGAGCTCCCAGGGGCCTTGCGCGAGCTGTGGCGGCTGCAGGACCGGCTGCGCGGGACGCGCCCGCCCGTGTGGCGGTCGCGTGGCGAGGTCGCCTGGGCGTTAGCGCGCGCAGAGTCCGCCCTGCTCGGGGAGCGGATCGGCGCTGCGCAGGGTGTTGGGCTGGGCTGGCGGGAGCCGCCTGTGCCGCCCGCCGCCGAGGCTGCAGCCTGGTCAGGGTCGACGGCGTCAGGGCGGGGGCTGACGTGATGGGCGCTACCCTCGCTGTGCCGCGGGGAGGCGCTGTGGTGCGCCTGGGTGTACGTGAGGACGAGCGGGACGAGCGGCTGCCGCTCGCGCTCAGGTGGGGCAGGTTTTGCCTGGGCAGGGCGCAGCGCTGCGGCCACGTTTGGCGGGGGCGTGTGTTGGCGCGGTTGCCAGGCACGCACGTTCGCATCGCGCCATCCTTCAGGGCGCCCTGTCCTGCCACGGCTTGGTGCAGCCCCCTGGGCTGAAGCCGCAGGGGTTACCACTGCGGGCTGGTTGCTGGGGGTGCTGTCGTGGCGGCCTGGGTAAAGGCCCCAGGCACGCGTGGACCCAGGCACGGGCGAGGTGGCCCGTGGGGGAGCCTGCACGAGTGCACGCGGGTAGCCGATGACCGCTGGGTGCACCCTGGCGTGGGGGGCATGGCCGTAGCTGAAGGCGGCTGCTCCTGCCGCCGCGGGCCTGGCGCCAATGGGGCCACGGTGGTAGGCGGCACCCCCGCCGTACACCGTGCTGTCGCCTGTCGGGACGCGCGCGGGGGAGCGGTTGCGTGGCGTGCTCGGCTGACCTGCGTCGCGTTGGTCGCGCTGCTGGGTGCGCTGCAGGTGCTGTTGGTAGCGCTGCTGGTCGGCTCTCGAGAGCGGGCGGGTGTCGGGGAGGATGGTGGGCACGTCGGGCCGCCGCCAGCCCTGATAGACGTGCTCGAAGGCGTGGTCTGGGTAGGTATCCCCGACGGGTGAGTATCGCCGCACATGCTCCACGTAGTCAATGTTCTGCGGCTCGGGGAGCACCGTGATGTTCACAGCTCGCTGGTGCGCTGGTCCATAGAGACAGAAACTACCACGGTTGCTGCGGTCGTGGTTCAGCTCGGCTTCGGTCGTGGCACGGCTCACCATGGCGTCGCAGAGGCGCATGTCATAGTCGAGAGCTTGAGGCCCAGGGCCGCCCTCGGCATCCCAGTACAGTACCACATCTCGCCAGCGGGTGCGGGTAGTGTGGATGCGCTCGGCGATGGACTCGCAGACGGTCCTGACTGTGACACGATCCCTATGCATGTTGGTGATGGCTAGGGAGTAAGGTCGGCGGACCGTTTTGTTGAAGATGAAGTCCTCCTTGAGGGCCTGGTGGGGGCCGAAGAGCACGTAGCCTTCCCTCCACAGCGGTTGGTCGGGGGACGGGTCTTCAGGCATCCCCGTTCCTGTGAACCCAGGTGGCCGCCTCGTGCCGTCGGGCAATCCCTGCTTGAGGACGCGACGCGGCCTCGGTGGAAGATACCATTGACCCTGGTAACCTGCTTGGCCTGGTTGTGGAGGCTCCCCCCCGGGGCCTGAAGGCGCTCGGGGGGGTTCCTTGAGGTCGTGCTGGGCTGGCGCGTTGCCGTATTGGCGGGCAAGGATGTGCGGAGGCATCCCTGTGGCACGGACGTCGAACAGGCTGTGCGGACTAGGCGGATGGGGGCACCTGCTGGAGAGGCAGCATGTGTCGGAGTCCCTGTTGTCGGTGCTGTACGCACACGTCCAGCTGTTGCAAGAGTAGTCCGTGGACCAGTCCATAAGTGCACGTAGTCCGCTGAGGGAGCAGTCTGGGCACGTTGGTTGGCCCGAGGTGCCGAGCTGCGTGTTGCGGCGGGCCGCACAGTACTGACAGCATTGGAATCGGCACTGTGGGCATGACCAGCGTCCTGGTAGGGGCGGGAGTGCTTGCTCGTTTGTGCCTGGGTCGTCTGGGTGGGGTCGGGGTCGATCCCACAAGGGCCAGACGTCGGCGAACCAGGACTGGCCTGTAGTGCGGACCACCTCGGCGGGGAGGCGAGCGTCGTCAGCATGGCGCTCGATCCACTGGGGCCCCATGTCCGCTGGGATCATGACCGTGCGCCAAGTGTCGTCCGCCTTGACGTGGACTTGGGTCGGTGCCCAGAGCTTGGTAGTGGTATCGCCATGGTCGTGGTGGAGGATGACCCAGCCGTCGCGACCCGCCACCACAGGGTCGATAACGCGGTGGCCCATGACGGTCGTCCCCCACGGTAAGTAGGCGCCGTCGTGGTGCTCGCCTGGGTCAAGCCAGACCTCGATGCCAGGGGCATTGACACGGGCCCGCACATCGCGGACGTGGAAGGCGAGGACGTGGTAGGCGGTCGGCTCCTCTTCCGTCTCGATGTGCTCCCACGTCTCGATGTCGCTGTTGTCCGAGGTGGAGTTTCCGCCGCTCTGCCGTGACGAACGCGAGGCGGATCGCCGTGGGCGGGCATGGCCTCGGGCGAGGGCGGCGGCCGCGCTGATGAGGGACGGCGTACGGCGGTCGTCGGCTCCTGATGTCGTCGATGAGCGGTCTGGACTGTGTGCCAGGGCGGCGCCTGACTGGTAGGTGCGCGGTGGGCCAGACGCGGCCCCAGGGCTGGAGCCGCTGGGGCGCGGCTCTCGTGCGTCGGACTGCCCCCGCACGGGGACGGCTTGCAAGCCAGTGTACACCAGGTCGATCAGTGGCTGCGGGTCCAGCTGGAGCTTGCGAAGCGAGACGCGTGGACGGGGCTGGTTGGGGTCGGCCCTGGTGGCGGCTTCGGTGTCGTAGTGCTGTTTAGCCCATGCTCGCGCTGCCTCTGGCGAGTATAGTGCCTGCGGCGGTGGCCACGCTGCCGCGATGTCCGGCCTGCGCCAGGTGTTGGCTTCCTGGTCGCGGGCTTCAGCCGCCTCGCGGAGGTCTGGATGATCGTAGCCAGCGATGTGGAGGGCGTGCGCACAGTCGCCCATGCCATAGGCTTGTGGTAGGGCACGGCACCTGGAGGCAGCTTCCGTGGGGGCACACCAGTCCATGCGGATGAGGAGGCCCAGGACACGAGGGTAGATGAGGCGCGCTCCGTGGGCCTCCCCTTTCACGAAGTTGTGCCAGTTCTCACCGCGCGGCGGTTGGGTGGCCTCGCACATCCAGAGCGCGATGGGTCCCCACGCGAGGGTGTCGTCTTCGAGGCTGTAGGGCGGGTGGGGCGGCACTGCGTACCACGCGGCCAGCGACGGGTGCACACTCACGTACGTGCGGCCAACATTTGTGGCAGTTCGACCCTTCGCTTCACGGCGGGGGCCTGGCAGGAGGTGACCTCCGTTGAAAGCGAGACGAGCCGCAAGGTCGCCGCGGGTCCCGTGCCAGAAGACCGTGGGCGTGTCAGTGGTGGGTTGACGGAGGTCCCACGTGAGGTAGGGGAAGATCGTCTCGCCTGAGTTCCCGCCCGAGTCTTCCAGCACCCAAGTGAGTCGGTTCGGGGGCCTCTGCATGATGTCAGTCCACGGCACCAGCGCTTGGAGTGTTGGATCATGGGTGAATCGAGGATGGTCGTGGAGTCGCAGGGCGTCTTTGATGTCCTCTGTAGACACGCCACTGTTACCAAGCGCAAAGCCGTTTTGGTACAGGGCGTTGAGGATGCTCGTCGGCGGCACGGGGACCGCTGGGTCGCGCTGGATGGTGTTGCATAAGTTGCGCGTCGGTGGCCTGAGGGCTAGGTGGGGCGTACCAGGGCCTGAAGGCGCCTGGGGCCTGGCGGGTGATGCATAGCGTGCTCGCCGACGTGGTGGTTGGGTGTCCATGTCGGAAGAGGAACCACGAGCATCTGCATGTCGGAAGATGGACCACGGGCTGTCGCGGGTGCGCTCACGTGGTTCCCTTGCCTCGGCGTCGCTGGCCTGAGCTGTGGCGTCTTCGTGAGTCGGTGGGGTACCATAAGCCATGCCGCTTATGGAGCCGTCTCGCGGGGACGGGCTGGTCGATCGTGGTGTGACAGACGAGGCTCGCGATACCGCGGCAGTGACTTCGACAATGGCGGCGGTGGTGGCGGTGGTGACATCGGCGACTGCGGCGGCAACTGCAGCAGCATAGTGTTCCTGTAGCAGCGGATGTCGAAGTGAGTGCACGTGCTGGCTTTCGGGTTCGTCGGGATGCGTGCGCGGCATTGTGTGTGTGGCCTCATCACGCGGCCTCCTGCTCGGTTGGCAACAGCGGAGGCACCACTGGGCCGTGGATGAGTCCAGGGCGCGCGCACAAATGCGGGCTCCTACGTGTCCGACGGCTCCTTGAGCGAGGAGTTTGGCGCCGACCAGGAGAAGACCGCACACCACTCCGCCAGTGGCAATAGCTCCGAGTTTGCCACTGGCCCATTTCAGGACACCCCCGAGGCCACACCCGACTGCGCTGCCTCCGCCCGAGACGATATCTCTGAGTTTGGCGCTAATACCCCACAAGGCGGGCGTGACGTTGTATGCCGTTGTGCGTCGGGGTGTAGTGGACACAGATGGGCCTGGTGCCGCCGCTTCACGTCGTCGTCGCTGCCGGTAGCTGGGGTCTCGGCTCGGTGTCGGCAAGTACCCGTCGATCTGGTCCTTGTGCGGCATGGCTACCACGATGGCATACGTGGCCACGAAGAGGCAAATGAGACAGCCACAGCGTCGTGAGGCCGCTGCGCTGTGCGGGGCCTCGTAGGAGCCGCTGGCGTCTGGGCTCGCGTCGTCGATGGGGTCGTTGTCGATGCCAGCCTGCCAGTGGTCGACGGCGCTGGAATTGGAGTCAGTCGCGTTAGCACGGCAGACAAGGGTGCGGGGCGTGGTTCTGCCACCTGAGGTCTGAAGACGTCCAGGTCCAGCCAATGCTGCAGCGGGGCTGAAGCCGCCACTGCGCGGGCTGGTTAGAGCTGGCGATGCAGTGGGATGGCTTGTCTCGTCGGCGGCAGTGGCGCCTTCAGCGTCGTTGAGCTGTGCGCTGGGGTCGGCCTGGGCCGAGTTGTTGGGCGGACTGCTGTGCGACGGGGGGCGCCCTATGTAGGGTTCGCTGTCACGGTCACGCTGGGCCGTGTCACCTGGCGGTGCTGTGCCGTCGCGATCCTGGGTTTCCATGTCGTCCTGGCTATCGTCCGACGCGTGGAACGAGTCCAGGGATATGTTGATATCGCTGGCCGCGATGTGCTGGAGCAGAGGCGGTTCGGCGTCGGCTGCGGGCTGGTCACACGTGGCGTGCTGGGCGAGGGGGCCAGCTGGCGGTGGTAGGTTTAGCGGTTCCATCGGTGCCGCGGCGAGCTCCGCCTCGACAAGCGGCTGCATGTCTGGCGGGTGGTGCAGGATCGCATCCGCGAGGTACGCCAGGGCGTCTTGGTCGGGTGGAGGGAGGCCTCTTGGCAGCAAGGCGTGGGCCCGTGAGAGGTATGGCGGCAATGGTGCCGTGAAAGCCTCAGGGCCGACGAGCTGGGCACGAGCGCCCTGGTATTCCAGAAGGAGGCCAAAGTAGCGAGTGGGGTACTCGCGGCTGCCCTGGATACGAGTGAGGTTGCGGTTGGTGCGCTGTCTGTCGGGGCCTGCTCTGTGCCAGATGTCCTCGCACATGTCGAACGCGGTGCGCTGGCGCAGGGCGTCGTTTTTCTCCTCGGAGTCCTCCTGGAAAAAGTGGTCGTACTGTGGCAGATGGAGCGTCGCCAGGATGTACGGGACGCAGTCCTCGAGCCATGCCCAGAACACGTCCTGGTGGTCCTCACCTGGTGCCCACGCCGCGGCGCACGGTATGAGCCGTGCTCGGATCATCATCAGGTGCCAGAAAGCGGGGTCCTCCTCGGGTTCGCCCCTGGCGCACAGAGGAGTAGTGAGACCCGCGGGGCTAAAGCGGGGCACGACAGCGGGGCTGAAGCCGCCACTGCGTGCCTGGGCTTTGTCGGCGGCCCCGTCGAGGATGTGCTGCACGACGGTCGAGGACAGGCTGAGGGCGGACTGCGATGCATGTGTCGTAGTTGACGAGGACGTGCTCGTAGGAGACATGCTGGTACTCGCCGTAGCCGTCGTAGTAGCCGTCGGAGTCCCAGGGGGGCAGCGCGTGGGGCAGGGCCCCTGGTGCTGCTCAAGCCAGGCGCTCGCAATGGTGCCCAGCGGCCCGTTGCCGCACGGACCCGCGGCGGCGGTGCCGTTCACGATCGGGTCCAAAATGGTGCAGTGATCGTATTTGTAGATGCTGTCATCGTAAAGGTAGAAGAGCGTCCCACGTTCAGCGTGTCGCAGGGAAAAATCTCCTCCATGCTGGGGCGCACCGCCTGAAGACGGGTGTGCTCCCGCAAGCGAGGGGGGGGCCAGGCTGCAGGCAAGGCGCCACATGATGGCGAGGCCTGGCGGGCGGCGCGAGCGATGAGCCAAAAACTGCATGTCAGCACACGTCCTCAAATACCCCTGAATGCTCATGTACATTGCAACAATCACGCCCCCTGCAAGACTACGGGTGTCCCTACACCAGATAGCTTGCGCGTGCTGCTGCCAAAACAGACATGAGGTGACAAGAAAGAGATACGACGCGAAGAGGGAATAGATGCCTCTGAAGGCGCTTCCTCGGAGGGCTGAGGCGGGCTCTCTGAGGCACCTTCAATAGGGTTCCTGGGTGGCCCGACCCTTGTCCTTGCCTTTGTCGGCCCCTGGGGGCCCCGTCCCTGGGGTGACCTGGCCTGGCTGGTCGATCCAACCGCAGGCAGCCACGGGTTCGGCGGCCGCTGCAGCTTCCTCCTTCTTAGTTTCCAGAGTGGCCACTTGTGGCAGGTGGATGGTGCCTCCCGTGAGGTGCCCGAGGAGGGTCTGGATGTCGCCGCGCAGTGCAGCGGCGTCGGCGGTTGCCGTCTGTTGCTGGGTGACGACGGTGGCAAGCCCCCGTTCCAGCCCTGAAACGTGCTCCGTGAGTGTGGCCTGGGAGGAGAGGACGCCCGCAAGCTGTACCTGCATGTTATCCACCGTGTTGGCTAGCAGCTCGTGCTGTTGTTCCATGTGCTGGATGCGGGTCGTGGCAGCATCTGGCAGTTTAGAGGCCGATGCGAAGCGCTCGCCGAAGGTGTTGAGTTCGTGGGAGGCCACGCTGTATTCATCACCTGATGAGAGGATCTCGACGTCGTCGACGTCGCCTGGTACTTCGGCGGCTGTGGCAGCGTCGCCTTCGGTGTGGCCCCCACCTTCTGCCGCCACCGTGCCAAGCCAGGAGTCATGGCCACCTGATCCTGGGGCGGCCATCGGTTCAGCGGCTCCGTCCGTGCCGTGCGGGGGTGCAGAGGAGCTGCGGCCTGGGGCGCAGGATGACCTTGCGTGCGGCGTGGCGTCACGTTTCCCGCTGGAGGAGCGGTGGCGCTTGGCTGAAGGCTCCTCCTTGGGGATCAGGAGCGGTGCGACGCCCTTGCCTTTGGGCGTGGCAGTCATGAGGTCGTGGAGGTAGGGGCTCTGGGCCGCTTTGGTGAGGAGTGTGCCGGTGGCGGGGCTAAAGCCGCCACCACGGGCTGGCGGCGTCACAGGCTCTGTGATGGTGGTAGGCGTGACGATGGTAACGTTGTCCCGCTTCGGCACCACCTCAGCCAGCGGGGCCTCGGTGATGCTCCACGGGATGGGGCACCCCGCGACCTGCACCGTATAGGTGAGTGGGGGCCGATGGGCGCGCACTAAGGCAAACTGGGCCGCAGTGGCTGGGTCCCAGGCGGTGTGGTAGACCTCACAGTCCCATTTGACGGACGGGCCCGTGAGAGTCTTGGCGAGCTGGGTCAGCGTGGCGTGGCGTGCCGCAATGCCAGTGATGCGGTAGCGCGTCTTGGCGAGGGTAGCCTCGCATCCACGGATGCTGACAGCAGCAGCCTTGGCGGCGTCTGACCCCCGTGGAACACGGATCCCCAGTAGACCTGACTTGCCGTGTCTGACGACTCCCAGGGCCTTGAACTCCACCGACTTCTGGAACGCGTCTGCCATCGTGATGGGCTGGTCCTCAGGGAACCACACGGTCTGATACTTGTCAGCGGTGGGCTCGTCTGCACCTACGTTGCTGAGGTCGTAGGTGGCACCGAGTTGCCCTGATCCCGCCAGGACCTTGTCGACCGCTTGAAGACTGACGCCGAAGGTGGCGGCCAGGGACCTCTTTCCGACGCCCGATCCAAACCTGCCTAGGCTTTTGCAGGGTTCGAGGATGGTGACGGCTTTAAAGTTGCCGTGGAAGAGGGCCTTGAAGGTGTCCTGAAGCTGACTATCGAGCTCCTGGCGGCGAGCGTCTTTCTTGGACTCCCTGTGCTTTTGGTTTTGGCGCGCCTTGTCCTGTGGGGCGGAGTCCCCTCGAAAAGGGCCCTTGGCGCGTGGACCACCGTTCACGGGGGCACCTCCCGAGAACTGGTCCTCGAAGGCCTGGTGCATGGAGGGGACTGCGGCAATGGCCTCGGTTTCATGTATGGTCGCCCGAATCCAGCATACGTGGTCGGCAGGGTCGATGGTGGCGACGGCTACTTTTTCCGTGCAGGCGACCTCCTTGGTGCCCAGCTGGTACACGGTCACGGGGACGTGCGTGTGAACCACTTTGGGCGCCTTGGGGTGTCGCTTCAGGACGGGGACGGCGAGCTCGGTACCGACGTAGTTGTCGTTTTTTGGGCCCATGACAGCAATCGCGAGCTGACCCGTGGCTCGCTTGCCCTGCTCGAGGTGGTGTTGCAGCAGCCGTTCACCGCTCTCGTAGTCGTGGAGGCTGATACTGGGCTTGTACGTCTTGCCGTCGTCAGGTGATGTGGGTTCGGCGAGGACAGGGACCTTCCAAAAGGCCGGGTCCAAGGCGATGAATTGGGTGTCCGCAGCCTGAAGACGTGCGGAACCCGCTGGTGGGTGTGATGTGTCACCGCCAATGCGCTTAGGCTTGCTGCGCTGGTGATGATCAAGCGTGTAGCTGATCTGGTTGGCGGCGCACATGCGGATCAGGGCGCTGCCAAGCTTCTTCGTGTTGGACTTGTGCATGTCGTACGTTGCCTGGAGCTCGTCCGCGTTCAGCTCGGCAAGCCCGTTGCATGCGGCCGTGGGGCGGTCAGACCCCGCTTGCTTGAACGCTGCGATGCAGTCCTGCTTGCGTTGAAGGAGAGACCCTTCGGCAGCAGGGCGCGCGGGGCGGGAACTCGGAGGCTGCTTAGAAGAGCGACGGCGCTCCGGCTTCTTGGGGGCCATTGCTGCGGGCGCTCTGGTGAGGAGAGGTGACGCGAATCAGTAGGGTCCTGCTGGGACCCCTCCGGTCTCGCGAGGCCTGGGAGTCTGACTCCGAGGCGGGGCGCTTCGCGTCGCGGCTGCGGTCTGAGTGCTGGGCACTCTCGAGCCGAGACTAGAGAGAGAGAGAGAGAGAGAGAGAGAGAGAGAGAGAGAGAGAGAGAGAGAGAGAGAGAGAGAGAGAGAGAGAGAGAGAGAGAGAGAGAGAGAGAGAGAGAGAGAGAGAGAGAGAGAGAGAGAGAGAGAGAGAGAGAGAGAGAGAGAGAGAGAGAGAGAGAGAGAGAGAGAAGAGAGAGAGAGAGAGAGAGAGAGGGGGAGAGGAGGGAGAGGGAGGGGAGAGAGACTACAAAATGAGGGGGAAGAGGAACGGCGACGAAACAGAAGGACCTCCTCGATCCGAGCGCGGGCGAAGACCACGGGGCAGCCGGGCGTCAAGCGGGCGCCCCGCGAGCGCTTGCCCTGCGCCCAGTAGTAGAGGAACACCTGGCACGGCAAGAACGGGGGCGGGGGGGAAAGGAACGAGGAGGAAGATGAGGAGGGGGAGGAGGAGGAGGAGGAGGAGGAGAAGGAGTAAGAAAGGGGAGAAAGATGAGGAGGTGGAGGAGGAGGCGGAAAGTACGATAAGGACGGATAGGAAGATTAGAAAAGGAAAGTGACGAGGAGGACGAGCAGCAGCAGCAGCAGCAGCACGAAGGAGGACACTAAGGATCATCAAGGGGGAAGCGGGAAGCGGAGAAATTCAAGGATAATGCAAAGGAAAAACGGGAGGAGGAAACGGGAGAGGAGGGGCGGGGGAAGCGAGGAGGGAGGCGGCGTCGTCGCCATCGTCGCCGTTATCACCCTCGCAGTTGCCCCCGTCATCGTCGTCGTCGCCGTCGTAGTCCTCGAAGCCTATTTCGTTTTATCATAACCGCCATCGTCGTCGTTATCGGTGTTGTCTTCGTCCTCATCCTTGTCCTCGTCGTTCTCGTCGCTGTTGTCGTCCTCCTCGGCATCCTCCCCCTCGTCGCCCGCGTCGTCGTCGTCGTCCATGTTGTCGTCGTCATCGTCCGTCGCCGTCGTCGACCGTCGTCGTCATCGTCCGTCGTCGTTGTCGCCCGTCGTCGTCGTCGTCGTCGTCGACGTCGGGCCCCTGGCAGGCCATCTTCGGGCCCTGTTGAGGAGGAGTTGGAAGACGACGGCGCGGAGGAGGAGAGCGGCGACGACGTCAGGGGCGCCTCCTGGGGCAGCTCCCGGGCCGCGCGGCGGCGGTTGCCCCCAGGAGCCCCGGCGCGCCGCCGTGGGCCGCCCGCCACCTCCGGGCCCAAGGCCCGAAGGTCGGGCTCCATCGCCCGCCGCGGCGCCCCAGGCGCCCCGGGGCCCGACAGGCATACGAGAAAAACGCCGTCGGGTCCAGCGGGGGCCGTCGGACGACGACGGCCCGTCGTCGTCCGACGTCGTTGTTGTCCTCGTCGTCCTTCGTCGTTCGTGGTCGTCGGCGCCGTCGTCGTCGTCGTCCGTCGTCGTCGTCGTCGGCCGTCGTCGTCGTCGTCGGCCGTCGTCGTCGTTATCGTCCGACGTCGTCGTCGGCCGTCGTCGCAGTCGCCCGTCGCCGACGTCGTCGCGGTCCTCTAGACTCGCCCCCTCTGCAGGCGACGACGGACGAATGACGAATGCATCGTGGGCGGGCGGGTCACCCGAAAACTGGTTGAGAAAAACCATTATTTCACTTGCACCCTGGGCCTCAATGCGAGGTGACGCGCGACGCATAAATCAATGCGTCTCCTGCGCGGCGCGCGCGCCCCAGAAGGTGACCCCGCGGGCGGGCGGGTCACCCGAAAACTGGTTGAGAAAAAACAATTGGTTCACTTGCATCCTGGGCATCAACAGGAAGTGGCGCCCGCCCACTCACTGCGTTTCCCGTGAGGCGCGCGCGCCGCGGAGGGTGACCCGCGGGCGGGTGGGCCACCCGAAAATTGGTTGAGAAAAACAAGCTGTTCACTTACATTCTGGGCTTCAACATGAGGTGATGCATGCCCACTCCAAACGTTTCCCGCGCGGCGCGCGCATCACAGAGGGTGACGCGGGCGGGTGGGTCACCCGAAAACTGGCTGAGAAAAACAAGGTGCTTCACTTGCATCCTGGGCCTCAAAATGAGGCGAAACATATCCACTCAATACGTTTACCGCGCGGCGCGCGCACCGCAGAAGGTGGCCCGCGGGCGGGTGGGTCACCCGAAAACTGGTTGAGAAAAACAACTTGCTTCACTTGCACCCTGGGGTTCAAAATGAAGCGACGCAAACCTACTCAATGCGTTTCCCTCGCGGCGCGCGCGCCGCAAAAGGTGGCCCGCGGGCAGGCGAGTCACCCGAAAACAAGTTGAGAAAAACCAGGTGTTGCAGTTGCACCCAGGGGCTCAACATCACGAGGCGATGCGCACCCATTGCATACGTTCCCCATGCGGCGCGCGCACCAAAAAGGTGACCCCGCGGGCAAGTGGGTAACCCGAAAACTGGATGAGAAGCAACAACTGTTTCAGTTGCATTCTGGGCCTCAGCACGAAGTGATGCATACCCACTGAATACATTTCCCGCGCGGCGCGCGCAGCAAGGAAGGTGGCCCGCGGGTGGCCGCGGGCGGGTGGGTCACCCGAAAACTGGTTGAGAAAAACCGAGTGTTTCAGTTGCACCCTGGGCATAAACACGCGGCGCATACTGCGTTCCCCGTGCGGCGCGCGCACCACAGAAAGCGACCCACGGGCGGGTGGGCCACCCGAAAACTGGTTGAGCAAAAACCCATCGTTTCAATTGCATTATGGGACTCAACATGATGCGATGTGATGCCGACGCAATCAATCCGTGTCCCGCGCGGCGGGCGGGGTGATCCATCTCATCTTATGGCTTGACCCGAAGCCCAATAGTGAGTGTTGGGCTTCGTTTGATTGAGCAAGTGGTTTGACGTGTTCTTTTTGTTGTGCGTGCTGGTTGAAGTGCGAGCTGTCGTTGCGCGCTGGCCGTCGCGGGTGGGCTGCGGGCGGGCGCGTCAGTCGTTGTCAACGATTCGTTGATGCTGTGGGCCCCATGGGCGGTTCTGTTATGCGCTATTGTGTTCCTGATGTGCGCTGATGTGAGCGGTTGTGTCAGTCGCGTTCGTAGGGTGATGCGCGCTCGGTTCCGTCTTGCAAATTAGCGCTGAAGCGGCGCGTCATTGCGCCGCGAAGTTAACATGTATATATCGTAGAAATCAGGGAAGGGATGCGCCCGCCACCCCCGTCACTTGCAGTCTTAATAGTTGGATCCATGGGTCCTGACTCCACTTCGTGAGCTGCGGCTCCTCTGGAACCCGCCTTCCCTCAACAACGTCTGCTAATTTTATGATGGCCTCTTCTCTGCTCAATGGGGGTGGTCGGCTGAAACTCCCGTTGTTTCTGGTTCAGGCCCAGAGCACTCGGCGCGCGATGGTATCTGTTGATATCAATGCGCGTTATTACAGCCTGGGCAACTGAATGGATAGTTTGCGCGTGATTTTTTGTCACTGGCTTGGTGACCATGAGTTGCCCCCCCTCGCGCGGCGGTGCAACGACGGGACAGAGAGGTTGACAAAATGCCCCCCCCCCGGGCCGGCGGCGTCGGCCACGCGGCGGGGGCAGTGGACTGACCGACCCCTGCCCTGGAGGCGCGGGGGGGAAAGGAGAAGAGGAAAAGGGGGGGGCAAGGGCGAGGGGGGGGAGGAGGGAACGAGACTGGGCCAGGCTGAAGGAACGCGGAGAGCTGAACTTAGAAATAATGCCTCGATCGTTCCACGAGCGCACGCCCCGACGCGTGCATCGACCACGTTGTTCAGAGCCCCGCGCGCCAAGCAACGCGCCGCTTGCGGGGGCGGGTCGCAACCGGACCAGACATGAACGCACAAACTGAGCCGACAAAGAAAGGCGTGAGAGAGTTGGCAAAACGAAAGTACACAGTTCAAACCTAGAGCCCCATGACGGGTCGCGAACTGCCGCGTGCCCACGCGATACGAGGGGGGCCTCTTCAATGCGCCCAGAGTGCAAACTACGGAACAAGATTGGGCAAGACTAAATGGGGGAAAAAACTGGGCGGCCGCGCCGGCGGGGCGCGACCTGCGGGCTACGCGCGCGACCCGCGCAAACTGGGCGGCACCAGCGATCTGGCGGGGAAGCCGCCCATGGAGGCCGAGCGCCCCGCCCCGCCACCACGGGGGGGGGGGCATGGGGGGGGGGGGGGGGGGGGGGGCGGAAGGAGGGGGGGGGGGGCTGCGCGCTCGTGCCGAGCGCTCGGGGCCTCCACAGCCGCGGATGGATCTGCCGGCTGCGAACGACAGCTCGGCACCTCGAATCCGAAGGGGGGGGCGAGGCGGAAGGGGGGGGGGGGGAGACGGAGAGGGGGGGGAGGCTGCGCGCTCTTGCCGAACGCTCAGGGCCTCCACAGCCACGGATGAATCTGCTGGCTGCGAACGACAGCTCGGCACCTCGAATCCGAAGGGAAAGGGCGGGGCGGAAGGGGGAAGAGGACGGGGGGGGGGGCACAGGAGGCTGCGCGCTCTTGCCGAGCGCTCAGCGCCTTCACAATCACGGATCAAACTGCCGGCTGCGATCGACAGCTCGGCACCTCGAATCCGAAGGGGGAAGGCGAGGCGAAAGGGGGGGGGGGGGGAGGGGGGCGGTTGCCGAGCGCCCTGGGCCTCCACAGCCACGGATGAATCTGCTGGCTGCGATCGACAGCTCGGCACTTCGAATCCGAGGGGGGAAGGCGAACGGAGGAGGAGGCGAGGGGGGGGGGACTGATACGGAACACCCCAGCAAAGCATCATCTAACCCCGCGCGCTGAGCGACGGAGAAAATAAATCGCACCCTGGGCCGGAGAACGCAGCGCGATGGCCAAGCTACATAGCTGCAACAACTATGAGAGCACAAGCCCCAAGCCCGAACCAGTGAAACGTAGCATAACGAAGCGGGCGCGACGTCGAGCCCCCGAGGTGCGAGAGCGGGTCCAACAGCAAGCAACAACGACGGGGGGGGCGCAGGAGGGGGGCGGGCGCCGCCCCGAGCCGTGGCCATGGTGACGAGCCCCCAAGCATCCGCGAGCGGGCACCCAAGGTCTCGCCCACCGACCAGCCCGCAGCAAGGCACAGCCCCCGAGGGGGGAGAAAGTCGCGGATGACTCCCATAATCATGGGACATGTCATCGACTGCCGTGGAAGGAGCGGGGAGGGCGGGAGGAGCGGAGAGACGAGCGACAACGACGACGACGACGACGAGAACGGCGGAAAACGACAGCAGGAGGGACATCGGCCTGGCGAAAAAAATGCGAATGCACTACAGGGGGCGAGTCGACCCCGAGATTCGCACCAAAGTTGCATTTCACGGAGGAGGAGGAGGAGGAGGAGGAGGAGCGCGCAGGCATAGCGACGAGAAGAGGGCAGGCGGACACGAGAAAGAACGAGAAGAAGGCGAATGAATTCAGTCCTCGGTGGCGGCGGCAGCAGGCTCGGTCGCGGTCGGAGGCGCGCTGGCGCCTGCAGGGCCGCGGGCACAGGAGGTTGTCCCCGCTGCGACTGCAGCAGGCATCTGATGCCCGCGCGTTGCCGAGCCAGCACTCTCGCACGGGCGCGGAATAGGGCCAGCAGACACTCAGGACCGTGCCTATCCTGAGTGCGCAGTGAGTTACACGATGAGAGCAGAATATCATGCACCAGGAGACCAGACATCATACCTTGACTAGTCAGGGGGGGTTCCGAAAACACAAAACAGATGCTCGAATCTAGTTCGCGCGCTATAGTCTGGGGGCAAATTGGGCAACACAGATGGGAGGGCACTCAGAGCAGCAGGACAGTGTAGGTAGAGATCAACAGCATCTCCAAAGAAGGCCTTACACCCGAAACGACGCGACAGGGTCCCTTGACGGAGCCGTCTCGTAGTAGGCCAGGCATTACAAGTAGTCTCGATGAACGACGCGGCCGCATAGGCCAGCAAGACGCACCAGGAGGCGAACGTCCTGAATAACAGCATCAGGGGCCTGACGAGGGACCTCAGGCCAGGAGCACCTTGCACGGGGCCCCAGCAGGTGCGAAACAGGTGGGACTTGGCGTCTGGCCCACAGGATCTTGAACATTTGCCTCTGAACATCGATGACATCTTCGTCGGCAAGATGGGGAGCTATGGCGGGCAGCCTTCGGTAGTTTTCAAGCCATGTAAAAGTGATAGACTTCAGGCGCCACTGAGACATTCTGGTAACTAGAAGTACATCAGCGTCGCAATGCTCAACATGGCGAAACCGCACATATACATGGGGGAGCGCTGAGCTCCAAACCGCAGCACGATAAAAGGGCAGTCTGGTTTTCACAAACAATACCGAGAGGAACTGCATCGATGCCAAGTTGATCGATATTCTTCAATAGGGCCGTGGCAATATAGTGCCGAGGAGCAGCCGTCAATCTTTGTAGCGCTGTATGCTCGGTAGTGACGACGCGGTCGTTGATGGGGTAGAACTGACTTACATGAGACAACGCAAGTTGAGCGAGTGAATTATGAGCTCGGATATTCTGAACCATCGAAATCTTGAGCGATCTGATATGGGCCACTCACTCCAGCAACTTCTGGCAAAGGGGGCCGCCGAGTCTCACCAGGGCCGTCGCTGCCTAGATATATGCCGAAGTGCTTTGCACTACGACCGACACGAAAATCAAGGACAGGAATGCCCATCAAAGCGAGCACATTGATGGCGCTGACGGGGTCGATATCTTTGGCAATCACGATCCAGCACTTGCTAACGTTGAGCCTGAGGCCTGTCACAATACTAGTGCTCTGCATCCAGTCCAGCACGACGGGAACACTCTTCGAAAAATCACCAGAAGCAATGCCAATATAGTCAGCACACGCCAGAGGATTAGCGGGATGTCCTCCCAGACGCCGCCGAAGACCCCGAACGACGGGATCAATTTTCAATGCGAATATCAAGGAGGAGAGTGGACAACCTTGCTTCATTCCGCGGGTAAGGTGGAAGCCAAGATATACAGAGCCACAACATGCAACGGACGCGTAAATGTTGTCGCGCAGCATGCGCGCTGCCTGCACCGCGTTATCGGGGGCCCCGAGACCCTGAAGGACACGGACGATCCACTCGCGCAGGACACTCGGGAACGCCGAAGCGATGTCCAGGAAAAGCACGCCAGGAAACCCAAACCCTCGGAAGCAGGCGCACTCAACCATCAGGAGGAGGAGGAGGAGGAGGGACAAAATAACGAGAAACTGAACTGGCGCCGGCATCAAAGAAGCTGGCGGATGGCCACCCTCAGCGCGTTCAAGCAGGCAGCGGGGCTGCGGCCTGCGGCGCGCCTGCACCGACAGTGGGTCAGGCGCGCGCTGGCCGCCAGAAGCGCCCGGCGCCGCAGCTCGGGGGCCGTCTGCTTGCTGCGAGGGGGCGCCGGGATCAACGACCCGGCGAGCCGCGCCTCCCGCGAGGCCAGCTGGGGCTGCCCCAGCAGGTCGGCCGCCGCCGCCGCGACGCGGGGGCAATCGGCGCAGTGCTCCACGGAGTCCTCGCCGTCTGCGCACCCGAAGCAGCAGCCCGCGCGCTGCCGAAACCGCTGGGCGGTGACCCAGCCGTTCCAAAGCGCCCGCAGGCACTCGGCCAACGCCCGTGTGTGAGGGGGAGGGGGACCGAAGGACCGAACCCACCCCCAAAGTGTCCGTAGGTAGACGTGATGAGGATGATGGAAGTTGTCCTCTTCACCCTCTGTGTACGAGTACCTGCATCCGAGCCGAAAGGGGCGATGGATATGAGCAAGATAGGAGGAAAGTAGGGGGATTCACACACACCCCCCGTCCCGATCCCGCCCGATGCCCACGCACAAAGGCGAAAGGCACCGAAGCGGGGATCGGGATAGGAGAGTGAATCTCTACTGAACTCCTGTCTGCAATCCACTGCTTCAGCCCAGGAAGGAAAGAAGGGACAGCCAAAACTCTGTCGTAAGGTTCGCACCCAACGGCGGCGCTAACCCGCAAGCAAAGTTTTACAGCGCCTGCCGCCGAGATAGAACCCAGGACAGTGCTGTGGGCTGGAGAGAAGTGGAATGGAGAGACTGAGCTCTTATGACACCGACCCAAACGGTCGGTGCCCGAAGCAACACATGATATGAATGCAACGATGCGTGCAATGAGCCAGATCCAATCCAAAGAAAATCATTGTGATATGAGGAGTAGAGTGCATGCGCAAGTTCCAAGAAAATCTTGTACGTCTTGCACCAGTAATGAAGAATCAAGTGTATTTATGCAATTATGTTTTTTCACATGTTTTTGCAATTGTGCATTTTCAACAGTACATGCTAGACAATCATCTTTGTGGCTCTTTAGGCCGTTTTGTCAAGACTGCAATCGATAATAAGGTTGTCACCTGCTCTACTATCGCGAAGCTAACGTCCCAGAGATAACGCACAAAACTTATGCCATCGCTCCAACCAAATTCTCGGCGTCGGCTGCAAGAAATGGTGAGTAGGCTGGTTGCGGTACCTTTTCATATACAGCTGGGCCTGTCCATGGTGACAAGTATGGTTTTGATATCGACCAAGATGTGAGAGGCACGTCAAAAATCAGAAGAAATTCGGAAGCCATCAAAATTGTATGCAGATGTCATCGTCCATCATGATGTGGTGCTGGTATGCTCTGATGTCCATGAGGTACAACTGCCGAGCCTGCGTAATCAGCGGCGGCAGAACCAGCGGCACGCCATGGGGGCGCCATAGGAGGCGGAACCATGGCTCGAGGACGCGCCAGATGATGTACCGTAAGGGGAGTTGTGGTGTGTAGGGGGGGCAGGGTCGGCCTCCGTTCCCCCTTTCGACGTGCCCTTCGTTGCGCCGTACTCGCTGCGGTTGCCCGCTGCAATTTCGGCGTCCAGATGGGCAGCACCCCTTATGACATCTGTTATGTAGTCAGACCACGCGCGATCGGCGCTCGGGAGAGCGACGGCGTCTCTGGTCTCCGGACCGAGAGTGGGCGAATGGAAGCCGAGGCCAGGATCCAGCGATCGATCCGCGTCCGATCGGCGATCGGGGTCCCAATCGACCGGCTGATCGGGCTGGTCGGCGGTGGCTGAGCTCGCGGCTACCTGCTGTCGAAGGAGGACACAAAAACAACCTGAACGCGAGGGAGGCACGTGGACCACATATCCCTGGTTAGGGGAAGTACGGTGTCGACGCATTTTGGTCTGAACAGGGAAGTAGTGAATCTCTGTGGCTGCAAAGTTCCATTGCAAGCCTTTCGGCGTCTGAGTCTTTCTGCCAGGGACTGCAGCGAGAGCGAAGGATCGTGGACGACAGACGTCAACTTGAGGTCGAAGACAGCCGGGAGGCCGATCACAAGGGCTCGGGTCGTGATCATTGCTTTGGCTGCTGCGGCGTCGGTCGCGGGAGGGGGAGCGCCGTAGTCGACAGGAGTCGTAACAGCGCGTGCCCCCCGGACTGTTGGACACTCGCGTGCTGTGTCCAAACTGGGGGCCTGGCGAGGCACCAGGCAGGGCGCCAGGCTCGGCGCCGGATTGGGAGCCGGGCTCGGAGCCGAGAAAGGTGCTGCGCTCAGAACAGCCGGGTTGGGGACCGGACTCGGAGCGGGACTGGGTGTCGGCAAAGGCGCCGGTCAGGGCGCCGGGCTCGGAGCTGGTCTGGGGGCCGTGCTCGGAGCCGGCCTGGCAGCCGGCGCGGGTGCCGGTCAGGGCGCCGGGCTCGGAGCTGGTCTGGGAGCCGTGCTCGGAGCCGGGGGGGGCGCCGCCAGGCAGCAGTGCGCCAGGTGGGGAACCGGGCTGGGAGCCGGCCTGGGAGCCGGCAAAGGCGCCGGTCAGGGCGCCGGGCGGCGAGCCGGGCTGGGGGTTACGCTCGGGGCCGGCCTGGGAGCCGGCGCGGGTGCCGGTCAGGGCGCCGTGTTTGGAGCGTATGACGTACACTCGGTTCCAGGGAGCGGCAGGTGACCGGGCCCTCGTGCTCGTGCTGCTCCGCTGGCTGGTACGGTCTGAGTCGCGAGAAGGTCGACGTCCGCGCTGGGAGTCGTCGTGGAGCGTGCCTTCCTGACTCTCATACCCGTCTTGGTTGGGAGCGGGCCGAGATCGCCAGTTATCCCAGGTCTGAGATTGGGAGGCGTCACGAGGAGGCTGCTGAGATCCCCCCGGACTCCTGGACGAACGGTGGTTTCGACCAGATTTCGGTCCACGCGAGGGGGGGCGGCCACGGCTGTCCTGACTCCGCGGGCGGCTGGTGCTCTGTGGCGGAGTCGCAGCGTTGGCTGCCAGGTGTGCGTAGGTGCACGCGTCGCCCTTGGCGCAGTGGCCTGCCTGGAAGTAGCTGCAGGCGGGCACGTGGGGGTAGCGGCAGCGGTCGCCGTACGAACAGGCACCAGTTTTGGCGAATCTGTGGCAAAAACGCGCGGCGCCGCCGTGAGGCTGCTGCGAGCCGGGTGGCTGGGCAGAACGCTGGGGTTGGCGAGAGTTCTCGCTGTGAGGGGCGCCAGTGTCAGGGCGGCTGCGGGAGTCCACCATGTGCAGGAGCTTGCACGCGTTTCCCTTGGGGCATTTGCCCTTGCTGAAGGGCACGCAGAAGCCAGTCTTCGGGGAGACGATGGCTGCGGTGCCCCTGTTGCCTGTCCTCAGGTGGTACTGGTTGCGCCGCGTTCGGTGTAGCTCAAGAACAGCTGTGACTCGGTGGTGGAGCCAAGTGTAACAGCGCTCTGGTGCCCCTTTAGGAGCTTTGTTGTACGTGTTCATGTCGTCCTTCATCCAAGGATGCAACTCAATCTGTGTACGAAACAGTGACTCCATAATGTTCGGCGGAGGAAGCTCCCGGAGCTCCAGGAGCAGTTGTCCCACTCCGTCACGAACCTTTTGAGGTCATCTCCATGCATACGTAGAGTGTTGATCCTTTCGAAATCATGAATCGTATCGTCGGCGTCGGTCACATCGTAATAACGCAAAATCTTCCAGTAGATCTGACGTCCCTTTATCATGCGACCGTGCTTGTGCTCTGTGTTCTCCAGCAATTTGATATCCAGTTTCAATTCGCTGCTGAGAATCGCTTGTAAAGCTTCCGCGAACTTCAGATCCAAACTTGCGAAATCACCGCTGTCCTGTAGATCATCCAGTGTCACACCGGGCTGTTCTGCAACACAGAAGAACTTGTATGCAGCATCTGGACGCCCAGAGGCACTGCAGAAGGCCTTGCGGACTGCGTGCTGCCACTCAAGAACATGTCCGATTCTGGGAAGACCTGGAACACGCACACGCTCGCTCTCCTTCACCGGTGTGATGGTAGCAACAGGGCTCCCTCCGATGGTGTATTGAGACTGCATGACAGTAGCACCAAGGACGTTGGGCACTGGTGAGTGCGTGCGAAAACTTGCAGCGTCGAAGTTTGCCTCCTGTGCAGGTGCTGCGGAAGCGGCCGGGGCCGCGGTCCTGCTGGCAGCTGACGGTGACACACGTCGGGCCTGTGGCTGGTAGCCAGCGGCTGGGGTTCCCCCCTGCACACCCCCCGCGTTCGAGGCAGGGGCGCCGGGAGAAGTGCGTCTGGAGGTCGGGGCTTGTGGTGGTACAGGTGTGTGTTGTGTAGCATCAGCTACGTGGGCCTTGAATTGGTCTTCGAGAATGATGTTGTCACGTTGCAACTGTTCGATGCAGCCTGAGAAACCATCAACATTCCTCTGGACCTCGCGGGTCTTGTCTGTAAGCACGGAATACTGTCGTTGAGTAGACTGGGAAAGGTCTGTAAGAAGAGAACGTAGCTGATCCATGTCGGCCTTTACGCGCGACAGCTCCTGCTGCGTATCCGCCAGGCGGGTCTGCACTTCAGATACCCGTGCCTTTCCAGCATCCCTCTCAGAGCGAAGCTCGTGTAACTGCCTTTGCACGTGGTCCGCCTCCGCACGCACGGTCCGTTGCACGGCTGCCAGTACGGCGGGGTCGTCAACCGAAGAAGGGGGCACCAGCTGGCCAGTCTGGGCCCTTACAACGCGCAGCTCAGTCACGGCCTCTTCGAGAGTCAGGACTCTGGCGGTGAGCTTTGGGTTCGAATCAACTTGGGAATCAGAGAAACGCTGGTTGACAGCATTTTCGGCTTGACAGAGTTTGCCGTAGAGATCTTGTTGGACTTGTTGGGTCTCAGCACGAAGATCTGATGTAGCAGACATCGTGGCGTCACGAAGCTCAATAATCTGGCCCTGGAGAGCTGAGGGAGCCGCGCCGGCGCTGGCGGCAGCAACTGCTTGGAGTTCATCGTGGAGAAACTTGGCGCGAGTATCATTGTGGTCACGCATATGGATAAAACGTGCTTCCAAATGAGAGAACTCGGAGTGCACAGCGGCAAGCTCGGAGCGGTCTTGGCCACGCTGAGCGGCAACAGCATCGACCTTCGAAACGAGTTGACACATGACGTGACGATCCTCGTACAACCTAGCGTCGACTTCCTGCAAACCTTTAGCGAGATCCGATCGCAAGATCGCAGTCTCAGTGGCGGTTGCCTGGTGCACGAGAGCAGTCTGATGCTCCACATACGTCTGTACCTGGTCTCTTAGCTCAGCCATATCTGTTAGGGGGACGGCGGCAGGCGCAGCCACAGGTGAGCTGACAGCGCGTCTTCGTGCCCTCTGGGAGGGACTGCGGCTGTGCAAATCCTGGGCTGCAATCTGGAACTGTTCGGGGCCACGTCTGTCACGAGGCGAAGCTGCGCGAGAACGAGAAACAGTGACTTGACGGCCGGCGAAGGCTGCGCCGTCGCGGGTCTGAGCACGAAACTCGAGGGCGCGGACGTGCTCTCGGACTGGCGTCACGGCGCGGGTGACTGGGTTCCGTCCCTGGCGCGCCGGCGTTCGCGTGACTCCCGCCCCAGCGGCGAGATCCTCCAGAGCCTCTCTGCACGGGACTTCCCTGTGGAGGCGAAAGAGCCTCCGAGTGGGCCCCCCCAGCAGGGGCCCGAAAAGTCGGGGTCAGATTTTGAGGAGGTTGAGGAGTCTGGAGCTGAGGAACTCCAGGAGCCACAGGGTGTCTCGCTCTGACAGCATTTCTGGGCGGATCATTCCGTGGCACGAGGACCTCAGCGCTCTGAAAGAGATGCGGTCTCCCGCTGCGGTCTCCCGCTGCATCCGAGCTGCGGTCTCCCGCTGCATCCGACACGACGGGCGACGCGACGGGAGGAACGACTGACGACGAGGAAGGGGCCTGGAACTGAGGAGTACCAGGAGCGTGTCCTTGTCCAGCGTCAAGACCCTCAGTACCTGGAGAAATGGCCACACGATCAGCTCGCGGGATGCCATGCACGTCCATCAAACTTCAATCTCCTGCTCCAAGTTGCGCGCCACGGGGTCCGCCACGCCGTCGCGAAGAGGCGCGGGGCCGAGAGGCGCACCGCCCTCCATCGCGACTGAGTGGGGGGCTCAGGAAGCGCGGAAGTTGGAGCGATTGCGTTTTGAACAGAGAAGGCTGATAACCTGTGTGAGGGGGAGGGGGACCGAAGGACCGAACCCACCCCCAAAGTGTCCGTAGGTAGACGTGATGAGGATGATGGAAGTTGTCCTCTTCACCCTCTGTGTACGAGTACCTGCATCCGAGCCGAAAGGGGCGATGGATATGAGCAAGATAGGAGGAAAGTAGGGGGATTCACACACAGCCCGCGGGGGCACTCGCCTTGCCACGGCGGGATACGCGCGCAACGCGCGGCCGGTCATCTCTTCCACTGACAGGTCGCGAGACCAGCGCGACAGCCGATGCCGCTAGAAGCGCGCCACGGACGCTCCCCTATCGGGTTCGATCATGCGCGCGCACGCGTGCTGCAAGGCTTTCCTCGGGCGCGCGGGGTCGGCCGCGCCCGCTGCCGGCGCCGCCTGGCGCGGGCCCAGCGCGCGCCGATGGAAGCGGCTCTGCGCCACATCAAGCCGCAAGAGGAACGAGCTGTTGAACCAATTGCTCCAGCGCCCCGGGCGCGCAAGCGGCGCCGTGCTGTGCAGCCGCGTCGCGCGCAGCTCCGTTGCTCTGGCGGCCGCGCGCAAGTCGCCCTCCGCCGCCGCCTCAGATGGGCGCGCTCGGTACTTCGCCGCCAGCGCCGTCGCGGGCAGGTCTGGAAGGCGCGCGGGGAAGCCCAGGAGAGGGGGGCCGTGCAAGGCGGCCGCGGGCGCCCGCCGGTTGGGCCCGACGCGAAGGGATTGCAGCGCAGCGCTCGCCAGCTGCCCCCGGTTCGACGGCGACGCGCCCAGCTGCGCGAGGAAGCTCGTAGTCGAGAAGGCATGCATTGAGTGCGTAGCCAATCGTATTGGCGAACATGCCGCCTCCTGAGCGACCCCACTCGCGCGCCCTCTCGAGGTATTTGGCGCTGGCGGCATCCCAGCCTTGCTCTCCTCTCGGGCCCCAGGAAGAAGCCGAGGTACTTGGCCCCGCGGGAAAACCGCACCCCGCCCCAAGACGGCGCGCGGGGGGGCGCCTCCAGGCGCGCGCCTTCAGGGTATCCAAGCCGAAGCGGGAGCCGCGCTATTTTGCCGAGGTTCAAGCGGAGCCCGGACAAGGTGGCGCACTCGCCAAACAAGGGCTCCAGCGTAGCCGCCGCCTTCGCCCCTTCCCTGGTCACCACCGCCAGATCGTCTGCATACGCTCGGCGGACGGCGCCAGGGAGAGCCCGACCGAGACGCCGAAGCAGCAGATCCGCAGCGATCGCAAAGAGCAGCGGGGAGAGAGGGCAGCCCTGGCGAATCCCGGCTGTCACTGGGAATCCCTCGTGCTGGCCGCCCCCTATGACCAGCCTGCAACGATTGCGAAAGTGGAGCGGTTGGAGATATCGCAGCGGGCGCGCCGGGGCCCCTGAGTCAGCGAGCACGTCCAACAGGAAGTCCTGGCCCACGCTCCAGAAGGAGGCGGCGTCATCGACTAATGTCGCCGCGCCGTCCTCGCAAGCGAGCGCCGTCGCCTGCGTCGCTTCATCTACGTCGATTAGATAGGCCAACGTCGAGCGCCCACTCAGGAAGCCTCGTTGCTCTGCTGAGATATCTTCAGCGAACAAAGGCTCGAGGCGGTGTCGAAACGCGCTGGCCAAGAGTCTGTTGTCTGCGCTGGCCAGGCTCAGCGGCCGAGTGTCGGCCGGCGCAGGCTGCGGGGTGCCGTCGTCGCTCTCGGAAGTGGGTGTCTTCGGGAGAAACACCATGAGGCTGTCGTTATACCCAGGGTAGTCACGCTGGATTGCTTCCTCCGCATCGGGGCTAGACAGCTGCTCGTGCACCGCGAAGAGGACGTCGACTGCGAGGGGGCCGAGGCGTTTCCACGCCGCGAAGGGCAGGCCGTCCAGGCCCGGCGCCGTGGATGGGGGCCCGCTCGAGGGTTCGAGCTCCTCCACCGCGCGCTCCCGAGCAAGCTCGACGGCATGGCTGCGCACTGCCTGCAAGCGCCCTGCCTGTCTCAGCTTTGGGGAGTACGGGTTACCCACGAATTTGGCCAACTCGGGGTACCGCTCAATGCATTTGCTGATGCGCCCCGTATGCCCGCCTTCGGCTGCCCTGAGGAACTGCATGGCGAGGCCAACCTTGTCCTCTGTTGCCTCAGCGGGGTGTCCTGTTTGCAGCTGGCGCGAAATGCCCTTAGCCACCTGGCAGATGGCATCTTTCAGCAGGGACAGCCTGAGGAGGGGTGCTGCGGTGGACTCGGCGGTCTCTAGAGACTCGTTGTATGCCAACGTGACCCTGTGCAAAAAGTCCTCATGCTGGACTGTAGCTGCCGTGACTGGGCGGGATGCCGAGTGTACCCTGAAGGGCAACTGGCGGCCTGCTGCGACCGCGCGGTGGTGCGACAGCTCCGGCTGCCATTCCAACGCCGCTGCAAACAGATTCCGGTCGAGCCGCGATCGCGCACTGCCACTGCGATGTGTCATCGCTGGCTGGTGTAGCTCGTGCAGGTTGAACGGTTGGAGGGCGACATGCGCCAATGGCGCACTTCGGCGCGGTCCCTCGCTCCAGAGGCAGAGCCAGTCCTGAGGGCCACGCGGTCGGCATCCTCTGTGACCCACTTGAAGTCTCCTGCGATCACGGTGAGAGCGGCGGTCGCTGGTTGGAGTGCAAGCGCAATGCGGCGTCGGAGAGCTGCCCGCTGCTGCGGCAGGGAACCGCTCTTAGCAGGGGGGTCCATCGCGTCGGCCTCAGGGCCGCTCCCTTAGGAGCGCAGGGCATGGCTGGATCCCGTAGGGAAGTAAACCACCACGTGGTCCAAGTGCCCCTGGGGGCCGCCGAGCTGCAGCACCGCCGAGCGACCAGGGTCGATCTCCACCCACTCACGCTCAGGGAACTGATTGGCGAACCGCTCCTGGAGCAGCACGCCCACCCCTGCCCGCGCCGCCGTGCCCTGGGACCACCACCCAAAGCATGCTTGCGGCCCGCGCCATGCTTCCGGAGCGCCTGGGACACCGTGCGTCTCGGTCAGAAGCACAGCGTCGTGGGCCCGGCGAGGCGCCAGACGTATTGCGTTTTCCGCCGAAGCCTCTGGGGATCTGAGGCAAACAATGCCTGGGCATTCCATGGTTGCCGTTGGCTTGGCAACCATCACTTAAATTTCAGCTCAAGTTACGGACATAAGCTGTCCTATTGCCGGAGGTGGCATTGCTACCCACCCCTGGCGGAGCTCTGGCCAGTGGTGGCAATGCTACGCATCTCTGGTGTTGCTTGCGCGCACACGGCATTGCTACTCGCCCCTGCGCCTGCAAGCAAGCACTGCGGCAACCTAAACGGTCGCCGTAAGGGCAACTCTTACAGCAATGATCCACTACGTGCTGCAAAATACACTAGCTGTTCGGGAGACCCCCGGGGAGGGGCGAACATTTACTTTACTATTGTGCCGCCTCACTGCACCCCCAGAAACGCGGCCCCGTCACCTAAGGGCCGAAATGTGGGAACCAATTTCCGGTCACCTCAGGACCGAAAGTCGGAATGGCATCCCACAGGAGTTAACCTGCTCATGTCTACACACCAAGCTTGGGTACAGCACGCAGCAACAAGCACATATGACGCTGATGCGCTCAAGCTGACTGCTGCCGTATACCCCAAACAGTGTCGTGCTCTATGTTGAAAACCTTTCGTATGCTACAAGACGCTCTATCTCATCTCGTGGGACAACACATGTTTCAGTCTGCTGGGGGGTCCCACAGCTTGCGTCGATGTCTCCATTAGGCATGTGGGCTCGAGAACACGGACGGCAACAACAATGTCACAAAGTTCGGCTCTGCCGAGCCTGTTCTTCCACGCGAAACTGGGGGGAGGGCGAAGAGAAGCGGCTCTAATCGAATCCTTCACCTGAGGCTGGGTCCAGCTCTAGTCGAATCCTCATCGGGCTAGAACCCTACATCTTTCCCCCTAGCGCAAGACACCATCACCACCTGGTTTCTTTGTCCGTGTCTGGGAGAGTGCGCCAAACCCAACTGCAGGTACAAGCCATGCAGGAGGGAAGAGTGAGACCTGAGCAAAGGACCAAAGAGGAGTAGCAGCAGGAGGCAGCAGCAGCAGCAGGAGAAGGGGCAAGGGCGCAGTGCGACGATTCCCTGCGGCCCATAAGGCCACTTACGTAAAACAAAACAACGCACTATGGCAACCCAGGAGGGAGGAACGAAGAGGGGAGGGAGTGAGGAGCACGAGCGCCCGACAGCAGCGGACAGGGGCAAGCGAAGTGCTAGAAAATGCGCCCGCAATTCTGTCGAAGCCCAGTTCTAATGGTATCCTACAGATTCTCGATCCAGCTGTACTCGAATCCTGCTTCTATGGCTGGACCCAGCTATGATAAAATCCTACCAGTCGCAACCCCCGGCCGTCCGGCGGCGGAGTGGGGACTTACGTGGCCACTTCTCCACGGTCCTCCCGCTCCTGCAGCAAGGGGTCCTCCTCCTCGGTCAATCGCCGGATCAGCCAGCGCCGCGCCTGCCTGCCCAGTGCCTCTGGGGGCGCAGCCGCGGTCGCCTCGACCCAAGCGCGGAACGGCCGCGTCCCGAGGTTGCGCCGCATAGCCGACCCCCAATTGGTTTAGGCACCTTCCCTCCTCCCTCCCCCCTCCCCTGCCCCCCCGCATCCGCCCTCCTTATCCTCCTCCTCCTCCTCCTCCTCCTCCTCCTCCTCCATCCCTGTTATTTTGAATAACTCCTCCCTGTGCCACACCCAAACGTGTCGGTTGGGCGGGGGGCGCTTCGCCTGATACTTCATCGGGCAGCTTGAAACTTGACACAGCTTCAAGCATAGAGGGCGACTAACTTTCCAAAATGCGGCTCTCGCCTTCGCAACGCGCACATTCGCCTTGACGGCTTGCAGCAGCTTCAAAGATGGAGAGCGGCTCCTTCTCAAAGTGTGGCTCTCGCCTCAGCGCCGCGCGCAATTCGTCTTCAAAGCTTGCAGCAGCTGTAAGGGTTCGTATGATTAAAGACCCAGGAGCGGTGCTCTGGCACGATTAGGGATGGTCAAGGCGCAACAGTCACGTGAATTCGCGGTGTTGGGGTCCCAAGAACAGTGCTCAGGGTCGATTCAGGATTTTCAGAACGCAACAATATCGCTGATCCCCGGCATTGAAATCCTAGGAACTGTGTTTTGGCGCGGTTGAAGATGATCATAGGGGTGACTTCCGATGGGGTACAGGGGCACTTCAAGAAAAGAAGCAAAATCATGTAGGGACCAATGAAGAGGGAGCTGAGAGGGTGGAATTACTGCAGCATCGTTGATGCGTCTTGGGTTTACACTGGTCCTCCGCCTCCTCCTCCTCCTCCTCCATCTCCTCATCATCCCCACTCTCTCTCTCCTGCCTTCCTCCCCCTCCTGCTGGTCCTCCCTCCTCCCTCCTCCCTGCTCCCTCCCCCCTCTCTCGTTTCGCTTCGTTTTGGTCGAGGTGATGCCGGAGCCTTGCACGCCGAGGCGCGTGCTCACCACGTCTGGATGCCCGCGGCCCTCGCGCCCTGTCGGCTCTAGAATCACAGTGCGGATCGGTGCACAATCACTGTTCTGCCACCGCTCGCCCTCAACACCTGCGCTAACCTCACTGTGGTAGCTGATGGCGTTGGGTTCCCTCCACTTCCCACCTTCCCCGCATGCGCCCATCGCAACACCGCAAGTGGCAAATGTAGGATTCAACATCGCTTGACGCATCTCGCTGAGCAACCACACCGCCTGCTGCCACCGCCGTGGTGTCTCGCACGCGCTGGTTCCAGCATTGTTCGGGAGGACGTCGCGTCGGGCTCCAGGTTCGCCCGTCCTCCCCCCTCTTGCTAGCTCCTGCCTCCCTCCTCCTCGGCGGGGGCCGTCCCGACTTCGGTGCCAAGCCGCGCGCGGAACCGCAGCAGCCGGAAGGGGCCCGGGCTCGGCGTCGGCGGCGCCGCAGGCCGTCTGCGAGGCCGCGGCTCGCTGGGCACGACGCCTCGGCGGCCGCGCGGAACGTCGATTGGTCCGCCGCCGCCGCCGTCGTTCTGCTGTTCCTCGTGCTCCTTCTGCTCCTGCTCCCTCTCCCTCCTCCTCCTGCTCCTCCCCCTCCTCCTCCTCCTCCTCCTGCTCCTCCTCTTCCTCCTCCTCCATCCCTTCTCCTTATAAATCACTCTCCTTGTCGCACCCCCAGGCTGGTCGAAAGCGCGGGCGGGGCATTTCGCGTGAGACTTCCTCACCACGTTTCACCGTGAAGCTTGGAGCGTGCAACAGCTTCACGGATGTAGGGCGACACGTTTCCAAAATGTGGCTCTCGCCTCCGCGCCGCGCACATTCGTCTTACAAGTGTGCATGGGCTTCGCGGATGGAGGGCGGCCCGTTTCCAAAATGTGGCTCTCGGCTGAGCGCCACGCACATTCGTTTTTAACGTTTGCAAGAGCTTCACGGATGGAGGGCGGCACGATTTCAAAATGCAGTTTCCGCCTTCGCACCGCGCACATTCGTCTTAATAAATTTGCAAAAGCTTCACGGGTTAAGGTCGGTCCGTTGTTTTCATGTGGCTCTCGCCAGAGCGCCGCGCGCAATCGTCTTGAAGTGCTTGCAACATTTTCAAATATTCGCATGGTTAACGTCCAACAAATCATGTTCTGACACGACGTCGGAATGTCAGGGCGCAGCAGTCGAGTTGACTCGCGGGGCTGAAATCCAAGAAATAATGTCCTGGCACGGTTCAGGATCGTCAAGTCGCAACAGTGACGGTGATACGCTGCGTTGACGTCCCAGGGAGTGTGTTTTGCCGCAAATCTGCATTTTCAAACGGTTGTCTCTCAACGGGGCACCTCCCTCAGTGAAAGTGAATCCGTGTAAGGGCCTGTGAGGAAGGAACTTGAAAAAGAGGGTCAATTGCAATATCAGAGAGAGAGAGAGATAGAGAGAGAGAGAGAGAGAGCGTGATCCACCGCCGCTTTATTGTGGAAAATTGCCCCCTTTTCCTCGGGAGCCCGGGTTCCCCCCCCCCCCGAAAATCCCCCCCCCCCCCTGCTGGAACACCCCCCTCCCCCCCCCCTCCCCCCCCCCCCCGGCAAAACCCCCCCCCCTCCCCCCCCCCCCCTCCCCCTCGAAAGCTGGGGGGGGGTCACTACCGGTTCGAACCCCCCCCCCCTCGAAAACCGGAGGGGGGTCACTACCGGTTCGAACCCCTCCCCACCCCCCCACTCACCGCCAGCAAACGACTCCCGGTCCCTACCACCGTCCGCACCACATCCCCCACTGTTGTTCCCAGCACCACTGTCCTCACCACCACTGTCCCCACTGGTTCCACCACCGTCCCTACTGTCCCCACCAGTGCCCCCACCACTGTCGCACTGTCCCCACTGTCCCCACCACTGTTCCCACCACGGTTCCACTCTCCCCACTTTCTCCACGGCCCCAACCACTGCCCGACTATCCCCACTGTCCCCACTGTCCCACTGACTCCTCCGCTGTCCCACTGAGCTGTCCCACTGTTCCCACCACTGTCCCCACTGTCCCCACCACTGTCCCCACTGTACCTCTGTCCCATTGTCCCACCGCCGTCCTCGCCACCGCCTTCACCACTGTCCCCACCGCCAATGTACCCTCCACTGTCCCACTGTTTCCACCACATTCCCACTGTCCCCACATCACTGTCCCCACCACCACCGTCCCCACCACTGTCCCACTGTCCCCACTGTTCCCACCATTGTCCTCACCACTGTCCCCACCACTACCGTCCCCACCACTGTCCCACTGTCCCCACCACTGTCCCGCTGTCCCCTCACCACTGTCCCCACCACTGTCCCCACCACTGTCCGCACCCCCTCGGTTTTCGAGGGAGGGGGGGGGTCGAACCGGTAGTGACCCCCCCGGTTTTCGAGAGGAGGGGGGGGGGGGAGGGGTTCGAACCGGTAGTGACCCCCCACTCCTTTCATGATGGACTGGGGGGGGGGTAGGGGTTCGAACCGGTAGTGACCCCCCCAGGTTTTCAGGAGGGAGGGGGGAGGGAGGGGTTCGCACCGGAAGTGACCCCCCCCCGGTTTTCCGCCAGCAGCGGTAGAACACGCTCTTTCCAATATCATTGATGTGTCCTGGGTTTACAATGGTTTTCCCCCTCTTCCTCCTCTTCCCCCTCCTCCTCCTCCTCCTCCTCCTTCTTCTCCTCCTCCTCCTCCTCCTCCTCCTCCTCCCTCCTCCTCCTCCTCCTCCTCCTCCTCCTCCTCCTCCTCCTCCTCCTCCTCCAACTCCTCCTCCTCCTCCTCCTCCTCCTCCTCCTCCTCCTCCTCCTCCTCCCCCTCCTCCTCCTCCCCCTCCTCCCCCTCCTGTTCTACGGGAACAAGCACCAGCGAAAACTCTACTTTGTGGAAGCCCGCGCGAACTCCCTGGGTCGGCGCTTGGTCCCCCCATGGCGGCGCCTCTGGCGCCGCAACTGGTGCGCTGTGCGCGCGCCAGTGGGGGGGGGGTCCAACGCCGATTCACGACATCCGCAAGGACGTCCGAACGTTTCTGTGCATGCCGTTGTTTCACCCGCGATCCTCCTCCCCCATCCACCCCAGGCCATGGAGTGGAAGATGAAGAGAAAGCGCGCGCATTGCTTGCATGTGGGAAACATGCCGGGGCCCAGGCGGCGGATGCTGCGGGCGTTGTTGAAGACTGCGCGATGCGGCCAAGAATGGCACGGTGGCGAACATGGCTCGCTGCTAGCGCCCACCTCGGGTTAAAAGGTGAAGTAAGACGCTGGCCCATGCTGCGCGGGCGCGGCCTTTCCGCGGCCGGCGCGCCGCCGCAGGAAAACCATGTGGAGAAGACGGGAAAGTCAACGGCAAAAGGGGGCGGCGATAACGAAAAGGGGCGGGAGGAGGACAAGGCGAAGGAGGAGGAGAGGGAGAAGGAGGAGGAGGAGGAGGAACAGGAGGAGTTTTTCTTCCCAGGAGCAGCAGCAGATGCGAGCAGCCTGGCGGGGATTCCATCGCTGGATGCAAGAATGGCAATGAGCCCGCTCACCGCCGCCCCCCCGAGACAATGAGGGGCACAGCACAGGGCATGGGCGGCACTATGCCGCATCGTTCGTTTCCTTCACAGCCAAACTCGCGACCCCAGTCACGAACGCCACACCTCGGAAGCAGACCCTTCCTCAGGCACATGAATGCGGCATACTGAAATATGACGAAGTCATTGAATCCAAAACGCATAGCTTCACACTCTCCGAGGGGCTCCACTGGCACGGCCTTGGCATACGTCCCGCAGGAGGAACAAAACCAATAGTCCCCCTTCCTCCACAGAGTTTGGGAAGGGCGCAAAGGGTGGCCAGGGTGTCCGCCACCTGGCCCCAGGCGAAAGGTAGGGGGGGCCATGCCCACGCCTCTGAAAACAGCCTCATCCAAAGGCGGAAACCTAGAGCAAGAAGGAGGAAGGAAGATTACCTTCCTCGCCCTCACCTCCTGACCCTCCTCCCCCTCCTCCTCCTCTTTCTCCCCCGCGGCGGGTCCTGCGCCACCGTCAGCAGGAGCGATCGGCGGCTTCTGGACGGGCGGAAGGGTTGGGGCGAGAGGGCGCGGGCTCCTGAGACGGGCGACGACGCCCGCGGCCGTCCTGACAATGACCTTGCCGCAGGCGCGGCACCACCAGCCCTTCGGACTGGCCTCGAAACGATGGGCGGTACCTGATACCGCCTGCGCTCGCCTCCTCGCCGCTCGGATGGACGGGGGGGCAAGGGCGACGGCGACCTCTCTCTCAAGGTTTCGACGGGCGGCGGCAGCAGCCAAGGAACGAGCCGCGTTCCTCAACAAACTAGAGTCGACCTTGGCAACAAGGCCCAGGCTCGCCCACAGTCACTCTGAAGCATTTGGCGCCCCCCCGCTCTACTCTCGGCGAGGCCGCCAGCTACAGCGTTCACGAAGATCGCCCTGGAAACAACAGAGGCTGAGAGACGGGCGAACTTCCACCCAGTGTGAGGGGGCATGCTGCAGGTCGGTCTGACCCGCGCGATGATGCATTACTCCGAACAGCTCGTGCCGAAGACCTGCATGCCCTAACTTGAAGTAGTGGAACTTACCTTTTGCAAACACACGCACACGGTTGACACGGTCGCGCCAAATGATTTTCATCGCTCGGCGGATCGACAGCTCCAGCGCACTCCAGGATCGCCGACGGCTCAGCCCTCGGCACCGACTGCTTAGGGCTGCCGACCAGCCCCGTGCACCCCGAGCCCAAATCCAGACTATCCAAGCTCTCCGAGACCAGGCGGCAGAAAACCCGAGACAACCCACGCAAGAGAAGGGGTTCCTCCACTATCGCCCCCCGGAGCCGCCAACCCCGTGGACGCCCCCAGGAAGGGCGCCCGCGCCACGCCTGACTCCGACGCAGGAGCGGTCCCCAGGGGGGGGGCAGGGCAAGCCAGCGGAGGGGGGGGCGAGGGCGCGTGGGTCACTTTACAACCAGAAACGCACTTTACAACCAGATGGGTCACTTTACAACCAGCTTACAAAATCCGAGAAGGGCACTTTACAACCAGGAAGGGCACTTTACAACCAGGCAAGTAAAAACACATATTGAATGCACGCGGGCCTTTCCCTGGAATCTCCGTGGGCAAGCGCAAGGGTGGCTTTGGGCTCTCTGAGGCATGTTGGTTGTAAAGTTGCCCATCGCGCACGAAGAGGCACTGCGCACGCGTTGGCGATGCGGCGACCTGGTGCGCTATGGTATGTTGCGTGCTGGTGGGCGGATTAGGATTTTGACCTGCTCTCTAAGCTCTGTCGGTCAGTTCTGCCATTGCTTGCTCTGCCTTTTTTTCTGACGGGCGAAGGCTAGTCGCGCAGGGCATACGAATAGACCATGATCCCGTCCAAGACTGGAGCTGCATGGCAGTGGGAAGCTGTAGTGGGAGATGTGGTGGTAGCGGGGGCTACAATGGGAACTGCATGGCGTTGGGAAGCTGCGGTGGCAACTGTGGTGGTCGCCAGGCAGCGGTAGGAACTGTGGTGGTAGCTGGGCTGCAATGGGATTGCGGTGGTAGCGGGGGGTCAGTCGGAATTGTGGAGGTAGCGGGGCTGCAGCGGTAAGTTTGGTGGTAGCAGGCACAAAGGTGGCGGTGATGCGCTGTCACGGTGGCTCAAGCTGCTGCGCTGGCACGGTGGCTGAGGCTGCTGCCCGAGCAGGATACCTGCGTTGCTGCGCTGGCGCTGTGGCTGACGCTGGAAGGAACGATCTTCGAAATAGTTGCATTTATTCGGAACGTTGAACCTCGATCTTCCAAGAAGAGGAGCAGCAGGGGGCCAACTGGAGCTGGAGCACTGAGCCCCTTGCAGAACACCGTGGGGCTTCAGGGGCCAACGTGGCGCAAGAGACCCGCGGTGCCAATGGCCTAGTTCCCTGGAGCGCTGGGCCCTCGTGGAGGCCACTGACTGGGCTCGCTTCCTGTGGGTGGTCCCTAAAATGGGCAGCGCGTCGCCCTGAGCCTTCCTGCGTATGCTGTCGCCTTATTCCCGTGCGAGCACGGGGCCCTTGTTGAGGCCGCTTGGCCCCTGCTAGCAAGCCCTGTCTTAGTCTGCTGGGCTCAGAGCGCCAGAGCGTCCAGGCGCTCGGGCTCAGAGGCATCGCTGGGGCCTGCTCAGAGCGTCCAGGCGCTCGGGCTCAGAGGCATCGCTGGGGCCTGCGCAGAGCGCCCAGGTCCTCGGGCTCCGAGGCATCGCTGGGGCCTGCGCAGAGCGCCCAGGTCCTCGGGCTCCGAGGCATCGCTGGGGCCTGCGCAGGGCGTTCAGGCGCTCGGGCTCAGAGGCATCGCTGGGGCCTGCGCAAAGAGTTCAGGCGCTCGGGCTCCAGAGCGCCCACGTGCTCTGGAGCATTTTTCAAAGCGTCCGCGCGCCCTGGAGCACTTTTGAGGGCGCCCACTTGCTCTGGGGCATTTTTCAGAGCGCCCACTTGCTCTGGGCCAATTTTCAGAGCGCCCACTTGCTCTGGAGCACTTTGCGGAACGCCCAAACACGCACGGCCACTCTGAGCTGGTTGTAAAGTGGTCCGTTCTGGTTGTAAAGTGGCCCGTTCTGGTTGTGAAGTGGTCCGTTCTGGTTGTAAAGTGGGCCGTTCTGGTTGCAAAGTGGACGTTCTCGATGAAAAACCAGACTTTCCAATCCTATGTTGGTTGTAAAGTAGCCCATCTGGTTGTAAAGTGGTTGTTCTGGTTGTAAAGAGACCGAATCTCGGGGGCGAGGCCCCTGCGCTAGATCCGAAAGAAAAGGCCCAGCTCCCAGAGCGCCTCAGGGATCGCGCAGTCGGCCCCGACTTCCGGGGGCGCGACTGGGGCCCCCACCTGCCGGGCCCAGGCGCCTGAATGCGAATGGCACAGGCACTTCCAAAACCTGCGCTTGCCCGACTCTGTCTGGTAGAGGTCGCCAATGCGATAGCCGGCCCCGCGCCGACGCTTCTCGGCCCACTGGCCTTCGCGCGCGCTCAAACGGGCCGCCCGTGCGGCGGCATGACGATCGCCCTTTGCCAGCCTCGCCCCCGGCCGGGGGGCGCGCCGCCACTGGGCGCCGTCGCCCGCCTCGAGGCGCCCTCATGAAGAGCGGCTTTCCCCCGATGGGAGGCTTCAATGAAGGCTTCGGGGGCGTCTGAAAGGCAAGAGCGCGGGGCCGTGCCAGCATCGCCCAGGCCCCGCTCGCCCGAGCCGCCAGGCTCGACCAGCTGGTCAATGGATGTGCGTTGCCATCCCGGAGACATGCGAGAGGCCCGGGCAACTCCCGGCGGGCCCTTGACCATCCGCCAACCTTTCCCGGCCTGATCCAGCGAGGCCTGCCACTGCGTACCCATTCGATTGACCCAATGCGCGGGCGAAACACACGGGCACACCAGGCGCCAACCAAACTGCGCGCACGCATTATCGCCGGTTCCCTGCTGGCCCCAAAACTAATTCGGACCGCTGTAGTCGCGCGCGCTCCTCGCTGTGGGCACTTGCTAGTCAGCGCGGCCCGGCCTCGGGGTTGCCCCTGCATCGCGGGCGAGAGCCCGCGCGCAGGCCCGCGCCGCCTTCGGGCAACTGTTCGCGGCGAAACGCTCAGAGGCTTTGTGGGCGGCCCTGACCAAGCCCGAAATGCGAGCGGCCGCGCGGCGGCCCCTTTTCAAACTTAAATGCCGCGCCTTCGCAGACCGCCTGGCCCCCATGGTCACGTCGTGCCCTAAGCCTCAAGCAGCTAAGGGGCGCCTGAATTTGGCGGCATCTCCATCGGCCTCTCTGGCCCACTTCCGCAGCTTTGAGCTCTAACTTGGGCTGGCGGGGCCATGGATGACACATGGGCAACGCGCGCGCATTTCCTGCGACGAAGGCCCTGGGGAAGCGCTCCCAGGGCCGGGGAAATGCCCATGCCATTCGAATGATCGGACCCAGGAAGCCGAAAATTACCATCATCCACGCGCGGCCTCAAACGCAATCCTGGGGCAGACTGGCGGGCGCCGCGGGGCGGTTCACGAATGCGCGCCCCAGCCTGGGCCGTCCGCGCCCCGCCAGCATCCCTTCCCCAGGAAGCAGGCCCGGGTGGACCTCCTGCTGGAGGGCGAGAAGCTTGGGCCCCAGGCACACGTCCAGGGTAAGAACGGGGCGGACGCGGGCAGTGGAGGTCGAACGACGCCTGGGCCAAGCCAGGGAGGCACATCATACCGTGAAGCTCCCTCATATCTGAGGGGCCTCCCACAATGCTGAAGCCCCCTAGGAGCGCGGGCTCGGTCTCCCGCTCGTCCAGCAAACCTGCGTGCTCGGCCGAGGACCCCGCAGTCCTGCCCCGCGGGCCGTGGGCGCCCTTGCCCCAGGCACCAACCACTGGCTTGCGAATGCGACAGAGGAGCGCCTATCAGAATTTGAAAAAGGCGATCGGGCGCAAGCATCCGTCCTCCTTGTCTAATGGGGGCTATGTTATTAGACAACTTCTGGACAGGGACAGCGGCCTCGCGCTCGACCGGAGACAGCAGCCCAACGAGGGCCATAAGGGGCCTCGGGAAACGCCTCCTTGACCAAGCACGGTGGCGCACCGTCGGCCCCCCTGAACTCGGCGGTCAGGCATGGTCTCGGGCGTGGCCTCAACTCGCATCGCCGAGGCCAGCTAGGGTGAGGTTTAGCTCCGGCGGCCACTCCCCAAGAAGCCAGCGCCTCAAGAGCTTCTTCCCTCGAGCGTTTTCCCCAGGATGGCCCCCCTCGCCCCCGACTCGACATCCGGGGTCTCGCCGGCCGCGGCGGCAGGGTGGCCTTAAAATATCGGAGCCTGCTTCGGGCCCGCGGCCCCGACGGAGCCCTTCAACAATCGGCGGGCCTGCGAGGCCGATCCCGTCAGGGCATCTGAAAGCCAGACCTTCCAGCGCGCGCCAGCCCCGTGGCCCCTAGACTGCGCGTCGTCATGCAGCTGCTGAAGACTCTCTACCGAAAGCTCTTTCGGGCTCGCCAACCACCCGGCCCGCCCCCCGAGGGCGGGCGCCGCGCCCCCATCGGACAGGCCCAGGGCCTCAAAAACCTTCAAATCCCCAAGGCCACGGATGGTGCCCCAGAACTGCCGCGCATGCTTAGGCGGGGGGGGCGGCCGCCTTTTCGTGGCCAGCGTCGGGGCCGCGAGCTCTCGAAAGAAACGGATGCTGGGCCTGCAAGGGCCGCCAGCAAAGAGCGCGGCGATCAGCGAACGTGGTTCCAGGCGCAGCCGTAGGTATAACAGTGCCCCACTTGATTCGAGGTTGCCGGCAGCGACCCGAACAATTCCCCCAATCCTTATCTGGCATGCCATTGTTCGCACACTGCAAAAACACCAGAGCGAGAGCCCATTCGCAAACCGCACTGCCGAGTTGCAAGGCCGTCTCGGCGTCGCCACGCCGCGCGAAGGCGGGCCTCGCCGCCACGAAGTTGGAGCGGAACCTGCCGGGGCGCCCCCGACGAAAGGGGCGGCCCTGCTCCAGCGCGCTATCCCAGTCGAGGGCCTGAACAGTAGCCTCGCACATAGCAGCGTCCAGGGCCTTGGGCGAAACCACCTTCCATCTGTGGATGGTGCGAGGGCTGGCGCAGATCGAAAAAACTTCAGCCCTACGTGGGTGCCCCGCGGGGCCTGGAGACCCACCCCCTCGAACTTCGCTGCAGGGGCAAACGCGGGGGCAGCGGGCTCGGCGCAGATGGCCCAGTCCACGCCGCAGCCCCCGCGCGCCGATGCGCGCCAAAGCTGCCCCTGAGACGCCGCCGAGACCTCATGGCCGGCAACCTTCGCGGCCACCCGGGCCTCGGCCGCCTCGAGCAGGGCTGCCTTCCTCTTCTGCTTCTGGCCCTCCTCATCAACATCATCGGGCGCCGCTGCGGCCTCGGCACGGGCGCGCCGAGCATGGGGGGCCTCAGCACCTGGCCCGCCCCTCCGGGGTGCAACTGCGCCAGGGGCCGCCGCTCCGTCGCCGAACCAGCCTGGCTGAGCCCCGTCGACCGGCTTGCGCTTCTCGGCCAACTGCTCCGCGCGGGCCTCGCGCATCTTCTGGGCGGCCCCGGCCCGCCCATGGATCGACGCGAAAGCCCGGCGCAGCATGTCCGAGACGCTCTTCTTCTGAGCAGCCGCCCGCTCCGAGAAATCCGCCCTGTCCCGGCCCGAAAAGGCATCGCCCGCGAGGTTCAACCGCGGCGCCGTCGCCCAGGGCGGGCGATGCCAGTCGAGGTCTCCCAGCAAGGCGTCAATGTGCACGATCGACTTGGCAGGGGGAGCACCTTGAGCCATGGCGCAGGCGCGAGCAGCCAACGCCTGCGCAGCTTGCTCACGGCGGCGCTGGGCCGCCGCCCCCTCTTCAACGCGCAGGTCGACCTTGGCGCGACGCCCCTCGAGGTGACGTTGGGCCCCGTCCATCTCCTCAAGGGCGCGGTTGAGCGTCTTTGGGGCGCGGCGCCTGACAGGCTCCGCCTCTCTGACCCCCGACTCGGGGGGGGCTGCTTCGACGGCTCGGGCCCGGCGGACTAAACCTGGACCTCTGCCTGCAAGAGCTGGGCGGCGGCCTTCCGAAGCGCGGCGGCGAGCGCGGCGGACAGCCTGCCCCCCCCCCCCCCCAAGCTTTGAGGACGCCGGGGCCGCGACGACGAGATGGGGGGCATCGTCGACCAGGCCACGTCGACGCAGTTCCTCGGGCCCGGCAGCGATGCGACATGACTGCCAACAGCGAATCGCAATCCATGACGGCGTAGACGTAGAGATCCGCTCAGTCCTCGAAAAGATCTGACGCGGCCTGCGCCAGTGAGTGGGCCCAGCACCATCATGCCCAATCAATCGCTTCCGGGCTGCTCCCCACTGAGCCCCACGCCGGCGGCGCGCCTGCGCTGGGCTACGCCCCGAGCGCCTCGACGTAGCCGGCGTGGGAGACCCAGGGTCGGGCCCTTCGACGTCGCCGTCTGAGATATTGAAGTCACCCACCAAGCATGCCGAGCACTTAGGAGGATCAGCACATTCGACTGATACCTGCCGACGAAGCGTCGCGCACATTCTGCGAGTGCCCCCGCGACTGATGTCACGAACATTTTCGCTCCAATGGAACCATATGTGGGTCGATGGCGTAAGAATAACTGGTGGAATCCACCCAACCACCACGACTTCTTTGGATTCGTCGGAAAGAAACCAGCCGCGAAGCACAGATGCGATGACTCCACCTTTACGCGGCACAGGGGGAGGGGAATCGAGAAATAGAAAATACATCTACCATATCCATAGAATAGCAGCAGCGTCTATACCGGAGAAATGACTCCCTTGGCGAAAATGACTGAGGATCCAATCAACAACTTCTCCTACTCACGCAATTCTGTTGCCGTGCATGTCAACCTGTAATGGGATAGAGCACGCGCGTTCCATGAAGGCCATGGCGACGGAGCCGTCGAATATCGTGTTATCCACTCCACGGTACGTCATGATGCCCAAGGGCCTAGGTCGCCAAATCCCCCATCGCACCCCATCGGCATCTTCTACTTGGGTATCGGCTTGTCAGCCGGGTGAAACTCGACAGTGAGACGGCGCTCCCAAGGCATACGGATGACACCATCCTCCCTGTTCACACAGGCCGGGCGGCCGAAGAGGTTACTGAACGCACTTTGAATAGCATTGCATAAAAGCTCTTGCGAGACACAGAGCCACTGTCCTGCGGCCGTGCGAATGGCGGCCAGCGAAGAGCCTGCGCTCTGGTTCCACGGCACCCATGCCACGAACATGTTGGGATCAATAACCTTGGATCTGTTCCTCGGGCTTCTTGCAGATGGGAAACGTGGCATTGGAGACAGCGGCAGGTATCTTTTGATCGATAATAGCGACCATTTCATCAAGGGCAACTGTTCTTGACGCTGACCTCAAGCTCACCGCGCACCTGATCGAAGAATCCACGCGCGCTGTGTTGACCCCGCGGATCCGCCAGACCATTTGGCTCGGACGCAGATGAACCGGGGGCTTCCGCCACCGACCAATAAAATGATGCCGCGCCCCCCCCCCCCCCCACACACACACACGCGCGCCCCCCCCCCTGCGGAAGCAGCGGGAAAGGGCCACGGCGGCGGCATCTGACCGACGCCACCTCCGACGGACCCAGTGCGAACAGCAGGTTCCTGTGAGGCGGGCGGCGGGGGTTCGGAGCCTCGAAGACAGCGCGCGCGAAAGCAGAGTCTTCCCCTTCCCGGTTCGCCGCGACGACCACGGCGACACCTCCGTGCTCGCGCCGACAGGGGCGACGATTAGCACCAGGCGAAGGCAATCCTTCTCGCGCCGCGATCTCTGAGCAGTAGTAGCTTGGACCTCGCCTCCCCTGCGCTGCTTGCCAGAAAAGTCTGCAGGGTCGCGGCGTTGCAGGCGGGGCGAAGCATTCGGCAGCGCCCTCCGGCACGTGGCCGTCGCTGTCCACGCTCCGACGAACGCGGTGAGGAGTAGCAGTATGTTCTCCATCCTTTTTGACAATCTCGTGCTTCCTGTCCTTCTTGTCTGGCAGCAGCAGTGGGTGGGAAGGAACTGGAAACTCCGCAGTTTACCCTCTCCAGACAGCGCCAGCATAACCGACTGTGGAGCGATGCCATCCCGCCGCGCGCCGGCGCGACAGGGTCCTCACCTGGGCGACCAAGCCGAGAGAGTTCGGGGTCTAGCCGCGAACTAGCGGCGTCGGCTTGGCTCCCCGGGGGACCTTGCATCTTGAACCAAATTGGCTACGGGGGAGGGCGAGGTGGGGGTGGCGCGCCCGTCGCGGACAGTCCAGCATGTCGAGGGCCCCGGCAGGGTGGCGCTCAAAGCTTTTTTCGGCCTCCCGCGGGGCGTCGCGCCCCTTCGCCACTTCCGCCACCTGCAGAACCCCCCGTGCCGCAACTGCCCGACGCGCAAGGAGAGGCGGGAGGCGAGCGCGCCGACCGCCGCGCGAGCAGCCGGGCGCGGCGCGCGGCGTGAGAAATCCTCGACCGCACATTCGCAACAAGCCACCTCCACGCCTGCCCGCGGAAGACGACGCCAGCGAGCACAGCGCGAAATCGCCGGGGTGACGCGACGGGGCCGGGCCAGGGGGGGGCAGGCTTGGGCCCTCGACGCCCGAAACGAAAACGTGCAGGTAATCATAATGAGGCGGCCGCGAACGGAGCACCTCGACGCGGGGGCCATTCGAGATCGCAAAGGACGAAAGAAGACAGCGACAGAAAGAGAAGCAGCCTCGCACATATGAAGGACTGAACGCAGACTGCCTCCAGTGGGGGTGAGAGAGACGCAGGTGGAGGGCGCGCGGAGACTCCGCGAAAGCGGCAGTCCGGGCACGAAAGCAAGGCGGGAAAAATCCACTACCGCTCCATGGCGACCTCTGCTGATCCCCTCGCAGCATGCGCCCGCGCCAGCGACGTCGGCTCGCGCTGGGCAAAATCCTTCGCTTTGCGGTACGCATGAAAAGCGAGAACAACGGCCTGCAGGCATTCTGCGCGCGAAAGCTCCGATCCCACCCGCCCGCAGTCGCCCGCCCGCCCCAGACCCAGAAGTGCGAGAGGAGAGGCTGGAGAATTACCCCCACACACCCCCGCGCTCGATGCATCGCGGGGCGAACAATCTCATTGGGCTTAGTACTGCCCCAAAAACACGATGTGTGCGGCGCGCCAATAAGCAGACGGCGCGCGGTCGTCCACGCGCCGCAAGGCGATTTCATGATGCCCCATTGCCATGCAGGCTCGAGACTCGCGAGGCAGGCGCTGCAATGTTCCCACCGCCCAGCCGGCAACCTCTGCCTCCCAGGGATAGGGGCCCGCCATGCGAGGAGACGCCTGCACAACGCTGTGGCGAAGGAGTCTGAGAGGGCTAGAGGTAGAAGTGATCGGGCAAAGATGCGCTGTGCGTGCGGCCTGCTCCCCTCCTGTAAAGCGAGGATCGTGTGCTCGCGAGCTGCTCTGAAAGCGCTCTGCCAGCCCCGTCGGTTGGCGAGGCAGGGCGGCGGGGGGCGCGCCCGCCCCGTGAACCGTGCATTCGAGAGCGGCCGCTTCCAACAAGGCGCCGAGTAGTTACCCTGCCTAAAGCGAGAGATGATGGCGAAGTCTTGGGCGCACTCTCTTAAATTGTGCAGCGCCTCCTGCCGCGCGTGATTCACTGCGCGAAAACATGCGCGCCAGCTACTGGCCCGCCCAAGCAGAGCAACCGAAGACGGGGCGACGCGCAGATATTGAAGGGGCGAATTCAGATCCGCAAGGCTGAGGCCGCCCAGCGGGGGCCAGAGCAACTTGCGCAAGACTTGGTGTTCGAGCTTCCGAATCATAACAGGCATGGGGAAAATCTGGGAAAGGTGCGAGAGCGTGGACAGGGCTGTGGCATTATATAAAGGCGAAAGGACACTGGGAGCAGCACCTGCATGGGCCAGGGCTGTGGCATCATACCACAATTTCCCAGCTGGATGAGCCCACATACTGCTCGACGTGCAGCAGGTCCCATCTCTGCCCCGAGGTAAGTAGTGTGGCTTGAAATCTTGAAATCACTCGACTGCGGGATCCATCAACGCAGCTCGTTTCGGACCCTGGCCTGGGTTTCAACCGTGCATCCGGCCCACAGCGGAACCAGGGCGCATTTTGCCCCCTCAGTTCGAGCAGAGCGAGGCGTTCGATGTCCCGAGAGAACCGAACGACGCCCACCAGGTCACGTAGGCGAGGCATCACCATTCCGATGTCATCACCACATCCCCCAAGAGACCCCTCGCGATGCCTCGCATGTGGGAGCCGGGCGGCCGCGCGCAAGAATCGGAGAAAGGGGCCCGCGGCGAGGGCCCGGAGAGACCCCGACAGGGGGCGGCCCTGAAGGGCGCCCGAACAGAAGTGAAATTAAAAGACCGAACGGTTTTGAATCCGAGCAAATCCTAGGAGCTAGAAGTACAAGGCGCGAATGAAATCAAGGGCCCCTGGTGGGGTGCCAAACCAGCTCGGAATCTCGAACAGCCACTGGCGGCCGAAGCTCGGGAATACCGCGCCCGCGTCATGGGCGGCGATCACGGGGAGGTCAGCCTCGACACCTGGGGCAGCGCTAGCCTGGCGGGCCACGGGGTCCAGACGGATGATGTTCGATGGGAATTTGCGCCCTGGGACAAATCCTTGCTGGGCCTCATGGGCACGCTCTTGGGTAACCTGGCGGAACTGGAAATCAGCGGCAGGAGCCATGAGCTGAGCGTCGGTGTTTCGGAAGCTACGGGGCCTGACTTTGCCGGGGCTTCGGGCGCGACCTCGGGCATCTTCGGGTTCAGATCCTCCGGGCAAAAAAAGCGACGAGGCTGTCGTTGAGCTCCAGTGGAACCGCGTGGCCTCCACGCAGATGAAGACGATGGAGGACAATGGTCTGTTCGGGATGCGCTTTCCAGGCTGCGCGGGGGAATGGATCAGACCCAGGGGCCGCGCGTCAAGCACGAAGAAGGGCGCGCCGAAGATCGGCTTCAGAGGGCAACCGCAGACGTAGCTGGGGTCGCGGGGGGGCAACTTCATCAGGGGCTGTTTTCGGAGCGTGGTCTTCGTCTGTTCTAGCGCCGAACATTCATATAGTTCAACGACTAGATAATTGAATTACCCACGAAAAAAAAACTTGGATTTTTCAAGTCGCATGTAATTCAAAAAGGAAAATGACGTTGACGAAGGGCTGCGCGAGGCGAGGGCCCGAGGATATGCGACGCGGATTTGAGCCAGGGAAGAGACGATTCAGAACGATGATGATGGGCCAGATGGAAATTAGAAGAGAGGGGGAAGGGCGGCGATGACGGTCGGCATCGATGGAGTGGCGCGTGGGGACCACGCCCGCCTCATTTCGCAACGAGCAACTGCGGCAACGTCGCACGTCGAGGCTGCATGCGGTTCAGTCTCGTCCGTGAGGTTTCGAACTTTGCGTGAGGCCACGCCATCGTCAAACCAATCCTGAACATTCCGTGGGCTGCGAAAAAAAAAAAAAAAAACATCAAAGAGCCGTGCCATGGACGCGGGCACCCCCCCCATTCCCCCTCCCTAGGTAAGAGAGGAGTACAGTCGGCTTTGATGGCGCAGGACGCGCGACAAGGCACGCGAATCTTCCGACGGCGACATTACGTCCAAAACCACGGGACACAAGGGTGCCCTGCCAAGGCCGCGACCGCGGCCGACGGCGGCCGACCCGCGGCCTCGCGCAAGGGAGCGCGCGCCAGACTGGACACAGGGGCACCGACTGGCCGCGCCACCTATCACGTAGAAAGCGCCTCGCGTCGCGCCGCCCCCGCTCGATGCCAGAGGCGCGATCGCTCGACCTGTCGCCATGGCGGAGGACCAGAGAACAACGGCGCGGGCGACGACGTCGCAAACGAGAGGACACGCATACCACCCTCCCGCGGTAAAGCGAACTATGGCCATGGCAAAGGAGCAGAGAACAAAAACGCGGGCGACGACGTCGCAAACGAGAGGACACGCAAATCACCCTCACGCGGCAGAGAAACCTGTCGCCCCCCCGCAAAGCACAAAAAAACAACGGCGCGGCCGACGACGTCGCAAACGAGAGAACACGCAGACCACCCTTCCGCGGCAAAGAGACTTGTGGCCACGGCAAAAGACCAGAGAACAAGGGTGCAAGCGACGACGTCGCAAACGAGAGGACACGCATACCACCCTCCCGCGGCAAAACGACTCGTCGCCACAGCAGAACACACGGGCGCCCCCCCCCCCCGGCCGGTCACGCTTGCTATGGCGACCTATACAATCGGAGTGATGTAAAATCGAAAACCAAATCCTGAAAACCCAAATGTAAAACTTCATTATCCGGTGGGGCCACTTCAGTCCGCAATATACGAAACTGCATACTCAAGGCAACCCACGCGCGCTGCGCGCGCACCGACAGGCAACGCTTGGCATGACGTTTTAAACAATGGGAGTGATGTTAAATCGAAAACCAAACTGTGAAAACCAAATATAACACTACATTCCCTGATCGGAAGAAGCTGTCATCTCAGTGAGCAATGCAGAAAATTGTTTGTTCAATGCAGCCCACGCGCGCGCGCCCTTCCCCCCCCGCCCGACCCGCCACGACAGCGTATGACGTTTTTATCATATGGGAGCGATGTTACATGAAAAACCAACTGGTGAACACCAAGAGTACAATTCTCAGATCCGAAGAAGCTGTCATCGCAGTGTGCAATATACGGAACTGTATAATCAAGGCAACCCTTCGCGCGCGCCCCGACCAGCGAAGCTTGGACGTTCTATACAGTGGGAGTGATGCTAACCGAAAACCAAGTTTTGAAAACCCAATAACATTTCATTCTCAGATCGGAAGAAGCTGTCATCTCAATATTTTCAGCGCGGTCCACGCGCGCGCCTACCTACCGACCACGCTTGGTACTACGTCCTATACAACGCGAATGGTGTTAACTTGAAAACCAAATCGTCAAAACCCAATGTGCAATTTCATTCTCATATCGGAAAAGCTGTCATCTCGATCTGCAATATACGAAACTGTATACTCAGTGCGGCCAGCGCGCGCGCACCGCTCCCTATCCGCCACGCCTTTGTATGACGACCTATACAATGGGAGCGATGTTAACTCGAAAACCAAATCGTGAAAACCCCATGTAAGATTTCATTCGCAGACCGGAGGAAGCTATCATCTCAATGTGAATGATACGAACCTGTATATTCAGTGCAGCCCACGCGCGCGCGCGACCCCGACCGGCCTCGCTTTCCACGACGTTCTATACAATGGGGGCGATGCTAAATTGAATACCAAATCGTGAAATTCCAACGTAAAGCTTCATCCTCAGATCGGAAACTGCCATATCAGTGTGCAATATACGAAACTGCATATTCAGTGCAGCCCACGCGCGCGCGCGCGCGTGCCCCCCCCCCGCCTCCGCCACGCCTGTGCATGGCTTGTTATACAAGGGCAGTGATATCACATCAAAAACCGAATTGTGAACATCCACAATAAAACTTCATTCTCAGATCGGAAGATGCTGTCATCTCAGTGTGCAGTATACGAGACTGTTCACTCAGTGCAGCCCGCGAGCTATGTGAGGGGCGTGCCGACATGGATGGCGCGGGCGCATGCCCGCTGCGCCATGCGGGCCTTCGGCGGAAGTCCCACATAAGGCCACGGGCCGCGCGAAGTGCGCGCTGGGGCGGGTGGCGCGCGGAGGGCAGAGGCAGAGGAGGAGGGGGGAGGATGGATTGGGGCGAGGAGAAGAGGAGACGCGGAGCACAGTTTCTTCCAAAGGAGGACCCAACACCACAGGATGGTTGGGAAACAAAAGCGGCCAATGCAGAGGGCGCGAGGGCACCCTTTGCGCGCCCCGCGCCCTCTGCCCGAATGCGACGATGAATGAAATCACGGGGCTCGACGAGTACATGACGCGCGAAGCGCCCTGCGGCGCGGGGGCGACCCCGAATCAACGCGTCGTTCGTTCACAAGAGGCGCGGCCGCACGGAGAGGACGCCGCAGAGTGCGGCACCACGGGCGCTGCGCTGGAACCGTAATCCTGCGTAGAAGCGAGCCTGACCACCCAAACCTGGGGGCACAAAGGTACCCTGGACCAAGGCCATGACCTCCTCACGGCGCGACGCGCCCAGAACGCCGCGGACCAAGCCCCGGGCACGCGCGTGCATCACAGGGCACAAGGGTACCCTTGCCCGCAAATGCAAATGACACGACGCGCGATGTACAGGACTCAGGGGCACCCTTGATTTGGCAGGGTCGGCCTACTCATCAAGGCCGACTGTAGACTGCGAGCGCAGCACCACTGCACCATGTACAAACTAAGCATTCAGCAAGGTACTGATACGCGTCATGGAGCAACAGACTGGACGTAACCTCTATATGGGCAGGAGTGGAACAAAGAAAAGACGAGAATGAGAGTATGACTCAAGAAGGCTTGTTCTAGCCATACGGAAAGTGAATCGAATGCGACTGACCTCTGAGAAACGAAGCGCGAAACCCGCTTGAGTACCGACGAGTATTCCAGGACAGGAAAGAATCATGTGAGACCACTGTGTGGCATGTGGTCGCAGGGTGGCGCAGAGCTGGCATGTAATCATCGTAATAGCCACACCATGCGCAATTCGGACCGCAGCACTTGTGAACATCGTCTTCAATGGAGCCTCCTACTGGGCCGCACATCGGCAGGTGTCACTGGTACTTTCCTTTCAGCTCCCCATGCGGCCGCGAAGCGTGCGTGGGATGCGCCATAATGTGTGTGGTCTATGTGTGTTGGAGTGTGTGTGTGTGTGTGTGTTGGTGTGTGCGTGGTGTGTAAGTGTGGTGCTGGTGGTGGTGGGTGGTGGTGGTGGCGACGGTGGTGGCGGCGGCGTTGGTCTGCGCGCGCGCGCGAGTGTGCGCGTTGATGCCTGTGGTCGCGGCGGTTGGGTGGGCGGAGTGAATGGGGGGCGCGGGGGGGGGGGGGGGGGGGGGGCGTGCTAACGTCGTCACTCGGGGGCGGGCTAACGTCGTCGAGCCGTCTGAGGGGGCCGCGTCGTCGTGCTGGGTGACGCGGGCGCATGTAAACGTTGCCGATGGGGCTTAAGCGGGGCTGCCGGTGGGGCCACGGACCGCGGGGGCGTTGCGCCGTGATGCGCGGCGCGCGTGCGCGCAGAGGTCGTCAGTGGGGCAATGGTGGAGCTCCCTACGCGGCCGCGAACCGCGTGAACGGCGCGCCCTGTTTGGGGGCGCGGGGGCGCGCATACGTCGGCACTGCGGCCTTGCGTGGGCCTCCCCATGGAGCCGCGGACCGCGCGAAGTGCGCGCCGGAATGAATGGCCGAGCGCACGTGCACGTCGCAATTTGGCCCTTTGGTGGCGCTCGCTTTGGGCCCGCGAACATTGCAAAAGGCGCGCCGTCATGGGCGGCTCAAGCGCACGCAAACATCGCTTAGACGTGTTTAGAAGCCTTGTCACCTGTAGGATTGCCAGGTGTGGAGATCAATATATATATACATGTATAATGTATATAAACTATAGTTATTGTGAATATATATATATATATATATACATATATATATATACATATATATATATATATATATGTATATATACACATATATATATACACATATATTGTATACGTTATTAGTAATATAGACTGTTCCACACAGCTCCTCTCGCACTTAGAGTGGGCATGGAGGCTTCGAAGCGAAACAACCTAGACAAGGAGAAAAGAGACAGGCGAGGGCGATGGCGGATATGTGAGCGGACGGGACATGTGTCTGGACGCGCATCCCGCGACGTCGCGGGCGCGATGCAGAGGCGGAGAAGAGGAGCGGAAGAGAGGGAGGAAGGCGTAGGGCAATCGGCTGGAGAGGGCGGAGGGAGGAGGGCGGAGGGTGGAGGGCGGAGGAGAGGGAGCAGAGGGCGGCGACGGCAACAGCGACGACGACGGCGACGACGACGACGACGGCAATGACGACGACGGCTCCCCACGCCGCCACCCTGGTCGCCAGCCGTCGTCGCCGCCGTCGTCCGCCCACTCCCTCCTCTATATTTTCCTTCGCGCGCCGCGCGCTCGGTGCCCTCCGAGCGGTCGGCGGTCCCCCACGAACAACTCGGCCAGCTGGCTGGCCGCCCTCTGCCGCTCCCCCCCCCCCGAGAATCGAAAACGGGAGGAACGGAGGTAATCAGAAAATGGAAAAGGGAAAAGGAGGACGGATAAGGAAGGGAGCGGGAGCATAGCGACCTCTCCAGAAGCTTTCCTCCGGAGGTCCCAGGAGGTCCCCAGGAGTCCTGAGGAGCCTTTGGAACCATCCAGAGGCCCGAAGGTGGCTTGCAAATGCTGAGAAACTGAAGCCCTCGAACCTCGTCCCTCGAACGTCGATCCTCCTCCTCCTCCTCCTCCTCCTCCTCCTCCTCCTCCTCCTCCTCCTCCTCCTCTCTCTCCTCCTCCTCCTCCTCCTCCTCCTCCTCCTCCTCCTCCTCCTTGTCCTCCTCCTCCTCCTCCTCCACCTCCTCCTCCTCCTCTTCCTCCTCCTCCGTCCGCTCCCCCTCATCCTTCTCTTCCTCCTCCTCTTCCTCCTCCTCCTCCTCCTCCTCCTCATCCCTCTCCTCGTCTCCTCTCCTTCTCCTCCTCCTCCTCCTCTCCTCCTCCTCCTCCTCCTCCTCCCTCTCTAGCCCATCCCCGCCTTGCCCACCATTCCATCATTCCCAACCCTTTTCCTCCTCCTCATCCTCCACCTCCTCCTCCTCCCCCCCTCCTCCTCCTCCTCCTCCTCCTCCTTCTCTTACTCCCTCCTTCCTCCTCCTCCTCCTCCTCCTCATCTCCCTCCTCCTCCTTATCCTCATCTCATCCTCCTCCTCCTCCTCCTCCTCATCATTCATCTCTCCTACTCCTCCTATCATCCTCCTCCTTATCGTCCTCCTCCTCCTCCTCCTCCATCATCCTCCGGCCTCCTCCTACTTCGATTTCTACTCCTACTCCTCCTGCTCCTTCTCTCAACCCTCGTCCCGGACCCCCTCTACTCCGGAGGGCCCTCAGGACTTCTTGCGCTTTTTCGGCGCAGGGCCCTCGCCCCCATTGGCCTCTGCCCCCCCGGAGCCGCCGCCCTCGGCGAACTGACGGATGACCGTGTGCGCCTCCTCCACCAGCGCCTTCCTCTCCTCGGTGTCCTTGGGCACCGCCATCATCACGTTCTGGCGGCGGGGTGGGGAGCACGAGGGACAAGATTGAAAGGGGGAGGGCGGGGTAGGAGGCAGCAAGGACGAGGAGGGAGGAGGGGGAGAAAGGGACGAGGGAAGGGGGTCGAAAGGGGGGTGAAAGGAAGGATGCAGGATGCGGGCGAACGAGGGGGAGAATGAGAGGAGGAGTGCCACGAAGACGATCGACGACGGCGACCGACGACGACGACGACGTCGATCGATGACAATCGACGATCGACGACAATCGACGATCACGATCGAGGATTACGACGACTGACGACGACAATGTCCAACGATGTCCGACGATCGACGACCGCCGACCGCCGACCGCCCCGACTCGCCCAAGACAGGCCTTGGGTGGGGCGCCCGCGGGGGCGTCGGTCGACATAGGCAGCGTAACCCTTCAGTAAGATACAATGCTCACCATCCTCCCGTTGCTCCTCCTCACCCTCATCCTCTCATCCTCCTACCTCTCCTTTTCCGTCGCCTCATCATCGGCCCCTCCTCCTCTTCTCCTCCTCCTCCTCTTCCCTGTCCTCCTCAACTTATCCTTCCCTTCCTCCCTTTCGTCTCCTCCTCATTGCCTGTCCTCTTGCCCCCAGAGCGCGAGCGAAGCCCGCCTTAGTGTGGCCCCTGATCGCCCCCCCGTGGCTCGTCTGGACATCGGGGTTCCTGAGGAGGACGATGAGGGCGAACACGGCGATCTTGCCTTGGGAGGAGGGGGGCGGGGCGGGGACGGTATGTGGTATGTGACGGTATGTGGTATGTGTATACTGTATACTGTATAGCTGTATAGCTGTATAGTCTAGCACCAAAGTTTATATATCATAGTGAAAAGGCGTATGTGCCGATTACGTATGTGCTTACTTATTTGATATTATATACAGAATAATTCGGCTGTGTGGCCTTTCATCATCTCCACCAGCTTCTCGGCTGAGCTCTTTGTCTCGTCGTGCCCGGCGACCTTGCAGCCCAAGCTCTCGTGGCCGCAGCGCTTGAGGACACCGGAGACATCGGTCGTTGCCTTCTCCAAACTCTTCTGCATGTCGGCGACCTTCTGGCTCGAAGTGGCCTTGGCAGAGAGATACTTGGTGAACGCCGCCTCGTCACTCTCCTTCGGGATCTTCCCGATCTTGGTAGTAACCTCGGCGATGAGATCGTTCAACTTTTTCAGCGGCGTGCGAGACTTGATCACCAGCGCGTCGATCATCACCGTCCAGCACCTATCGAAAGCGTGTGCGAACTTCCCGTACTCCTCCTTGAGGCTGCCATCCGCGTCACTGTCGTAAATCTTCTTCAAGAACTCTTGGTTGTCATAAAAGGCCTTCATCATCTTCTCCGCCTCCCTGGCCTTGGCGCGGATGAAGAGGTCTTCAACCGGGGAATTTGAACTTTTCTCCATCTCAGCCTTCTCTCTCATCATGTACCGCACGGCGTCAAGCATACCGCGAACGCTACGGGCCCTCTGCCCATCAGCGCGAGTCGGAGAGTTAGAAGCCAGACTCTTCTCGAACTCCTCGGCGCTGCACGGCGGCTCAACGCCCGCGGCGATAGCGTCCAGCTCCCGGGCGATCGACGTCACCGTCGCCCGATTGCCCTTCTGCCGCTTAGTGTTCCAGAACTGCACGGACGCGGCCACGACATCTTGGCACAGCGAAAGCATCACCGGGTCCACCTGGCGACCGCAAGGGATCGAGGGTGGTTGGTGAGCTCCTCCTCTTCCGCCTCCTCCTCCTCCTCCTCCTCCTCATCCCCCTCGTTCTCCTCCCCCCTTCTCCTCATCCTCCTCCACCTCGCCCTCCTCCTCTCTCCTCCTCCCCCTCCTTTTCCTTCTCCTCCTTTTCCTCCTCCCACTCCCAAGATGGCCCCAGAAGGTTTTGACAAGGCGCGTGGAACAATTCCTGAGTTGACTCGCCTTGGCATCGGTTCTGGATGGAGGTGCAATTCAGTTTTCATCAGATGGTATGGAGCACGGAACTGCGAGTTAGAATTCAAAAGGATCGTGCAATTTGCCATGGAGCAGCTCAGGAGTAGAGGCCCAACGCCAGAAGATACAATGAACACGCCATCAGGCCTTCACAACTATTCAGAATACTGCTACAATTGACAACCGCAGGCGCGAGCACTGAAGCCCGTTTTGGTTGACCGATCGGGACAAAGATACATGACATGGTAGGGGACAGGCAGCAAGCAAGAACATGCGCCTTGTACCTGTTGAGCTCCTCAACGTCAAAGTCTTTGACGAGATCCCCCCCGGCGGGCACGATGTCGTCCACCCCGGACTGCCCAGCCAGCGCCTGTCTGATGACCATGGACAGCCTCTGCGCATGCTTCTCGAAAGCCGTCCGGCAGTCCCCGTTCTTGCCAACCAATATTTCCTCGACGTAGTTCCGAGCAGATCCTCTCCGCCGCTGACCAAGGGAAGGAGGAGGAGGAGTAGGAGGAGGAGCAGCAGCAGGGGAGGAGGAGGAGGAGGATGAGGAGGAGGAGGAGGAGGAGGAGGCGGAAGAGGAGGCGGAGGAGGAGGCGGAGGAGGAGGAGGGGGGAAAGAAAGAGAAGGAGGAGGAGGAGGAGGAGGAGGAGGAGGAGGAGGAGGAGGAGGGGGAGAGGAGGAGGATGAGGAGGGAGGGTAGAAGGAGGGAGGATTGAAGGAGGGAGGGGTGGGGAAGGAGGAGGATCTGGGGAGGCCCATTGTGCCATAGGACCCCTCCCCTACTGTCCATCATCGATGCGGGCTAGCATCTCGTCCGCGAGGGTCTTCGTCATAGTCTTCTGGCGCATGGCGATCGTGGTAGCCTGGCCAGCGGATCGCAACCATTCTAGCAAAGGCGGCACTAATTCTAGGAGATGGAGAAGGCTACGCGGAGAGGCAGAAGCGCTCGAGCTTCAAGAGGGCTTGGGTGCTGTGACGACGAGCGGCGCGAGCTGCGGGGCCCGCCTGACGGGTTGTCGAAGGCGACTAGCAGAGAGCAGCAGAAAGGTTGATGTACCTCTTCCTCCTCTTCTTCCTCTTCCTCCTCTTCCTCCTCCTCGCCTCGTCCTCTTCCTCCTCCTCCTGCTCCTCCTCCTCCTCCTCCTCCTTATTATTCTTCCTGTTCCCAACCATCTTGTGGTGTTGGGTCTTCGTTTTGAAGAGACGGTCCCCGCGTCTCCTCCTCCCGCTGCCCCCCCAATGGGGGTGGCCACATGCGTCCGCCAAACCCAGTACAGCGTTTCGTGGCCCCATAGGGAGAGCCACCTAAGGCCCCAGTGGGGTAGCCACATGCGTCCGCCACACCCAGTACAGCGGTTCGTGGCCCCAAACGGAGCTCCGCGTAAGGCCCCAGTGGGGGTGGCCGCATGCGTCCGCCACACCCAGCGCGGCGCTTCGTGGCCCCAAGGGAGCTCCACATAAGGCCGCAGTGGGGGTGGCCTCATGCGTCCGCCACGCCCAGTGCGGCGTTTCGTGGCCCCGTTGGGGGCTCCACCTAAGGCTCCAGGGGGGGTGGCCACATGCGTCCAACAGACCCTGTGCGGCGCTTCGTGGCCCCATAGGGAGCTCCACCTAAGGCCCCAGTGGGGTAGCCACGTGCGTCCGCCACGCCCAGCGCGGCGTTTCGTGGCCCCAAAGGGAGCTCCACCTAATGCCCCAGTGGGGTGGCCACATGCGTCCGCCACACCCAGCACAGCGCTTCGTGGCCCCATAGGCGAGGAGGAGGAGGGGGAAGAGGAGGAGGAGGGGGAGGCGGAAGATACGGGACACACAGAGAGAGCGCTACACAACAACAGTCCTGCAGCACGTCCTCGATGAGCACCTTGGCGCTGTTGATGTAGCGGTCCTTGGTCTTGCTGCTGAGGTCTGTGAGGGACTTGTTCGTCTGGTTCAGCAACGACGGGGGTAAGCCTTTCGTCGCCTTGATGCGCTTCAGCTCTGAGAACGCGTCTGTAATCTCTTTGGTCCCAACCTTGGTGAAGATGGACGCGTCTGTGAACTGCTGCATCGCAGCGTTGATCCTCTCGATGGTGTCGGAGAACTCCTGCTCGTCCTTGCGCAGAGTCCACTGCGCCTCAGCGGCTGCAAGCAGCCTTTTGCCGACGGCGGTGTTCCCGATCCACGACACGACCACGCTGGCGCTGCGGCCCGACGTGTCCTGGCGGAACCCGGGGGGATGAGGAGTAGGAGGATCCCAATTTGCACACTGCCACGGATGAGGGGTAGGAGGAGGAGGAGGAGGAGGAGGAGGAGAAGGAGGAGGAGGAGGACGAGGACGAGGACGAGGACGAGGACGAGGACGATAACGAGGACGAGGCGGGGCAGTGGGATAGTAGGACGGAGAGAAGGACGAAGAGGAGGGGGAGGAGGAGGAGCAGGATGAGGAGGAGAAGGGGGAGGCGGAGGAGGCGGAGGAGGCATGAGTCAGGAGTCAAGCGTTCGAGACAAGAAGGGGAGAAGAGGCGGGGGAGGATGATGAGGAGGAATGAAGACGGTCCTGCACCGCCTCCCTGACTGCCCCCACTGCGCTCACCAGCTTGTCCAAGGGGATCGACGAGCAGCGGAGGATGGCCATGAGCACACTGAGGAATGCGGAAGTGAGCGTCAGCAAGAGAAGGATGGAGCGGATGAGAAGGAGGAGGCGGAGGAGGAGACGGAGGAGGAAGAGGAGGAGGAGGAGGAGGAGGAGGAGGAGGAGGAGGAGAGGGATGGGGAGAGGGAGGGCGAGGGGAAAGATAATGAAGGAGCAGGGGCAGGGGCGAGGTTGGCGCAGGAGAGAAGGAGGAGGAGGAGGAGGAGGAGGCAGAGGAGGAGGAGGAGGAGGACGAGGAGAAGGAGGAAGGGGATGAGGAGGAGGAGGAGGCGGAGGAGGAGGAGAAAAAGGAGGAGGAGGAGGAGGAGGAGGAGGAGGAAGAAGAGGGAGGAGGAGGACGCGTTTAGGAACGCCAAGGTGAGCCTGAGCCTGACTGCTGAACGCGTGAGCCAAGAAGCCGGGCTGGCTCTCGTGCTCGGTGAAGGACTCCAAGAATGTGCAAACCTCGTTGATCTGCCTGTTGCCCTGCTTGCTGCTCGGGTCGTCCGGGGTGGCATCGCACAAGCACTTGGTCGCCTGCTCCGCGAGGTTCATGACGAAGTCCTGCTGGCCCGCGGACTCCATGCTGTTGCCCAGCTCCACCATCTGCTTGGAACCAGCCGTGAGCATTCCCCAGAAGTCGGCGTACTTGCAGAACTGCATGCACATGTCCGCCTGTGCGCGGACGCACTCTGCACGAGCGTAGCCAGAGACCGTGATACCAGCCGATTCGCAAGCAACCACTTTGTCGATAAACTCGTCCTGCACAGAAGCCTTGGCTCCGGACAAGACGGTCGCTAAGTCCTTGGATGCAGCGGCAATGGATTCCATCAGGTCGAGCTTCTGGTTCTCCATGTTCAGCATCGAACTGTTAGAGCTCTTCATGAGCCGAATCTTCTCCTTCTTGACCTTAGCACATGTGCTTTATAGGATGGGGTAAACGATGCATGCAATCGAAGAGAGAGCCTAGGCAATACGTTGAACCCGATCGCAACACCATGGGAGGACATTCGACAGAGAAGTTACCTAGATGAGAAAAAGAAGGAGGGGAGAAGGTTGAGGTGGAGGATAGAACATAGAGGATAGATGAGAACGGCTTTGGGGAGGTAGGAGCTGAGACATACTACCATGATATGGCACGGAAGCGAAAGCGAGGCTAACGGGAGATGAGGTCATGAGTCATGTTGAATGATTTATTCACGTGTGCTATATTGCAAGACACGTGTGAAGACGGGGGATACTATCACCCCCATGAAGTAAGCCCCGAAACAACAATCAAATAGCAACGTATCCAGATCATAGCTTCATCCGAAATAGCCGACCACAAGCAGATCGGAGACGGTCGCTCCCCCCGATCTCCACATCTAAGACACGTCCTTGGCCAGCAACTCGTTGGCGGCCTTCAGTTTCTCCTTCATCTTGTTTTTGAGAACCAATCGGTCTTCGTCAGACTGGGAAGCCATGGTGACGTCGAAGCTCTTGAGGGGCTCCAGCTCGTCCATCATACTCTCGATCTGTTCATTCAAACTTTTTTTGAGACGCTCAAAGCGGCCATCTAGAACTGCGACTTCACGGCCGGGGATAGGCGTCTTCTCACCGAGCGTGCTGGGTGGGGAAGCTCCCTTAGTGGATTGACCGCTGCCGATGATGCCCTGTTTCTGCGGGGTGTGGATGGTGGCGGAACTGCGACCAGCTACACTGCCACTGCTCTTCGGATTGGACGGCCTGGCGCCCGAGGCGGCGCTCTTGTTCTTGCCGAGAATCTTCAAAGCATCATCGGCGTCGTCGTCCTCGGGATCCGTTTCGGAGGAGCTGCCGCAGCCATCGTCGGAGTGGCGGAATATGGACGCACCACTGGCAGAAGCGCCGGAGCCCTTCGGGCGATCCATGGCGATCAGGCCTGCGTGCTGAAGGGACGACAGGATCGACATGATGTCGCCAGTCGGCGTCTGTGATCCTTGCACGGCTGTCTTGTCTACTTCCTTTTTATCTTTCAGGTACACCCCGGCCAATGCATCGTATTTGACTTGGCCTTGGTTGTCGCTCACGACGTCCTGGCCGTCATCTATTACCTTGCGCTTCTCCACCTGAGAAGTGACGAAATCCTCGACCTGGTGACGGCCTTTCTTGCCTAGGCGTTCCCAGACTCCCTCCGTTCTCACGCCCTCGATTTCCTCGAACACGTATTTAGCGTTCTTGAGTTTCTCGGGGTCGCTGGCGTAATCTTCTTCGAAGGTGGATCGCTCAACGAACTCCCAGTGGTTCTTCCATGTGCGCCCCGTTGAATCTTTTACATCAACTGTCTCAGCCTTTTTCATCCCTTTTTTATCTCGAAGCCGTGCCTTGCTGGGGTCGTCGCTTCTTTCCTCGATGAAGAACGCGAGGGCACGCATGAACGGCTGGTGCTTAGCAGAATCGCCACCGATCCACTTTTTGTACTTCTTGATGCTTCCGTATTTCAGGTTATAACCTCCACCAGATCGTTTTTGTGCATCGTATTATTTAATTGCCATTGCTTGCAACCAAAACGTGAATCACAGAATCACTAATCCGCGCTGGACTGCGAATGCTGCGGTGAGTGGAGAGCCCCTACCACCAGCAAACAGACGAAGGGACGTGTGACATGTGATCGCTCACTGTGGCCCTATACTGTATACTGTACTGCATGGCCTGGTGCTTCTCCTCATCTCCAGCACTACAGACTCCAACCCGAAGAAGGCCCCGCGCAACTCGCATCCTCGATCGCCCCGGCAGGCACGCGCAATGAGGAGTGCGCGCAAGGGAGGTCCCACAATATATTGGCCGCTGGGAACGATTACGCATTGCCTGCTGCAAGCACGGACACAGTTTTTGCCAGCGTCGGGCGCAACACTTGTTGTCTCTAATTTCCACCAAGCCAATCAGCGGGCGCTGTACAATGCGCTTGCTGAAACGTACGCAGCAGGAAATCATTACGCAGCGGCTAGCTGGCTTAATCGACACATGACAGGGCCTAGGGCAAAGGGATTGTGCGAGTCGGGGCTGACTGGGGCTACGGCATGCATGACAGCAAAAGTAAAACCGAAACCTCGATTCCCACTGCAAGAACCCTTCACCCTTCAGTGCAAACACTAGTTTGAGACGCACACTGGCGTCAAGCTGGCGGCGTAAGCGCCGCCAGCTTGACGCCGCGGCTCGTGGCTCGTGGCCTCCCCGCTGTGATTGATTCAGGTTGATTGTGGCTCGTGGCTCGTCGCCCGTTGCTTCCTCGTTTGATTTGCCTCGCCTGCTGCTCGTGCTCATGGCAACCTGTTAATGTAGATACCCCTGGCGCGCGGACTGCCCAACGACTCCCTACTTAACTAGGTATGCGGCGACCGCATCGCCTTCGCAGTCGCCTCGAAAAGGTGCACATCGCATGACGGGTAGCGGCCTCTCTACGAATAAAGGTGAGCGAGAGCACAGTGCATCCAGCACGCAGCCGGGGTGGACGATGATATATGAAATATAATCTTATGGTTCAGGATTGGGCTAGCAAGATTGCCCACCTCACTACCGTGTAACATGTGAGCCATGGGCATGGACCATGGACCACAGGCTATAGACTGTATCTGGCGACAAGAGTTCGTGGTGACTTGGTCCATGCTCAACGAGGCTGACCAGTTGCACGTGCTTGCGCCCGTGCGCTGGCCATGCAATCATGCCTGCAATCACTCGCTATCAGACACATTCTCCACTGCCGACGATGCGAGGGCAATCAATGCGACATTGCAGGCATCCTCATCCGTTGCGACATGCTCACTGATAGCTGACGAACGCCACGGCGCAGCTAAATACATAGCGCAAAACACTGCAAACACGACTGTTGAAGTCATGGCGTTGCCTGCCATGTCAGCAAGTACCCTCGGCTCCGCCGAGAGCAAGAGCTGACCGAAACGTGCGACAGGAAAGCCCTGAGCAGCCAGCATCTCAACTGCCGACAGTATCCTCATCGGCTTCTGAAGCAAGAACATCTTCGTTGACGTAGTAATGGTTGGGACGTATCTCCTACCGAGAATGCCGCGTGCCATCCTCACCTTGCGACCGATGCTCTGGGAAACGTCGACCCCAGGGCACTGAGGATCAGTTTGTTGCACGAAGACCAAGGCGTTCTTCTCCCGGGCGTGCAGCCCCTGGGCAAGGGCTGGCCATAGGGCCACATATGGGCCATAAGTATAACATCACGCCACTGTTCGATGTCCAAAACCCGTCGTCTGGGGTAGTGAGGGGTTGCCCTGGGTTGACGACATCTTTAAATGATCCCAAATGTCCACAAGACCATGCTGCATGCGGCGGCTCCGATTTTCAATCACCTACCCTTGTCATATATATATACTATGCTTTAAAATAAGTATCCCTGCCTACCAAAAAGTTGTCACACGTATCTGATCACGTGGCCCCATCTCAAAAGCACGATCAGTATCGTTGTGCATAGGGCGCGCCGCAGGTCGTGCATGTGAAGCTGGAGTACGATATGATATCATATATCATAGAATATACAGTGTGCCCATACTGTCGTGATATGTTTATGGAGATGCAACTTAGACAATGTACAACTGCGTGACGTGATGCGTGTAAATTATACATTCAAGTGCAACTGGGACTAGTTAGTCAAAACTTGCGTGAACCGTAATATCGCTTACAAATTGCCCAGATCATTGGATGTCATACGTTTTGCTTTCCAGCATGCTGTCTACATTAAGTTGTCGAACTGGCACACAGCACCCAAAACGACATCCAGCTGCCTTCCCAAATACACAAATACTCGCGGGGACCCCAAGAAATACGGTGCCGAGTATACCCAAATGCGTCTACGTTGGCACCCAGTCTGGCTGAAGCCAGCACAGGACCCTAGTCAATGAACACGACTGCTGAAGATTCAGAGTACCCAAAGGGACGGCGGCACATAAAAAACTATTGGATTGTGTGCATTGGGATTGGCCTGCAGAGGTTGGGCCCCGGCACCCTAGAACGCCCGCTAACAATACATTGTAAAAACAAGGTAGGCCCATTGTTGCCGCGCACAAAGTTCGACTGGCACCCCCCTCCAGTTGATCCCCGTGAAGCCTGAAAGCTAGGTGAACGCTCGACCTCCTCAGATGCGCAGGCAGACTCCCAACGCAAGCCTGCTTTCGTGAAATCGCTCATGTGCTGGGCAATCGAATTCTCTGTCCACCCTTTTGGTTTCTGGGACTGCCGCCATTCTTGATCCCTCTGAATAATGGGATCGTCCTCGTCGAGAAGAATATCGAACACATCGGGGTGGGCGCATCGCATGCCTTTGAGCAGCTCGACGTACAGGTTCATGGTGCGCTCCATGGTGCGCGCCTTGAAGTTGAAGAGGGACGAATATGACCTCCCAACGCACTGCCCAGTCACCCCCGCGATGAGAGGGTGCAAAGACCGAAGAGAATGGATGAGGACCTCGACGAGACATGTTCGAGCACAAAACAAAGACGGACAGACAGCAAGTCAGCACAAGAGACGCGACTGCAAAGTGCGACCGATGCGCCGATGTGCCCTGCAACGGTCGCTCCTGCACACTGGTGCGCGGTGCATGCCGTGAATCATGTTAATGCGTTAATGCGCGCGATTGCCCGCAACCAAAAGACGACACTCCCCCCATTACCCGTGCACCTGAAACCAATCACATAGAACCGTTTTCTGCTCTGAGGAACTCCATGGAGCGCACTATCCACGAACGAGCCCTGCATCTCGAAGTGGCGGCTGGCGAGCTCGGACTGCGCAATGTCCCAGTTGGAACCGCCCTGCCCCCATGTCAGATGCCTCTGAATCGCTGACGAGATGGGAATTGCGAAGGGAACAGAGACCACGCCTGTCAGTTGCACAACCACATAACCTCAATCGCAATCAACCACAGACGAGCACCTAATCATGAGTCATTATTCGTACATGCCACACGTATCGTATACCCTTAACGTCACAACATATTGCTTGTGCAACCTATGCACGGTATCCCCGCTCCCGCCCTCCAGGTCGCTGCCCTTGGTGAGGTCCACGTTCTCCCACACGAACCAAGAGCAGTTGCACGCGTCAAGGTACGACAAGAAGCCCCTAAACGTCTGGGCGCTCCCGCCGGGGGAGCTATGTTCCCCCAGCACTTGTTTTGTTGGCCTGGATGTCATATCAGTGATGTCCTTGCACGACGTGCCGACCACGACGCCTCTGGAAATTGCGAACACCCAAACCCCCATCTTGGAAAATGGCACAACTGCAATCGGAAACAAAACACCAGGATGTCCACGATGTGTCAAAGAAACACATCCAGGGAACCGTTGGCTGATGATTGGATCGGTTGCTAAACCTAGTGGGGTTCCATCAAACTAGCTACAGCACATGTTCAACACCTGGAACCACGACTGCTGGCTGCATCAAGTGTGACAGCACGAATCGCCTCAGACTACACCCCCCAAACACGCACAAACACGAACACACACACACACATACACACATACATACATCCATACATCCATACATCCATACATCCATACATACATACATACATACAGTCATACATACATACATACATACATACATACCACACAGTGAATTCTGAATCCCACGCGCCGTCAGAGCGAGGGATCGGGCAATCACAGTTGTGCCTATAACAGTGAGCGGTCCGCTGGCTCATGTGCGTAATGTCTTTGAAACAACAAATGTCACTACCATCTGATATCCGCATTGCGAGCTTCCTCTTCTCGTCGTCAAGTTCGCACAAGAATGTCTGGCGCAACGTGGGTGGCTGATGCTGAGAAGTGCCCGTCACGCTCTCCGTGATTGCTGTCATGGTTGGGTGGTCCAAACAAGCGCGCAAGCACCTAATTGCTTCGTTCACGGCAATGGCGGGAAGCTCGGAACCAGAACACAAAGTGCAGTACGTCATACTCTGCGCAGGAGGATGAAACACATGTCGCGGCGCTTCACCGCCGTCTCTGTCTGCCTGCGGATGGAAGTGGGCGCGCACCACTCGGTCGAGAGACTTGCTGCCCACCGCAGTCAGCAAGGAACCCTGGCGAGGTCTTTGTTTTTAAACATATGACTCTTAGAGCTCAGACAACGATCACGTCATGGACCCACGCAGATGCAAGTACAAGGCCCGGTCACGTATCCCCCTAATCAATGGGATATCCATGGAGCGGGATTAGTGATGCTCTGAGCTTCCCGCGTCAGAGACAATCGCAGTCGGTCGCGAAGGCATCTCTGGCAGGGCTGCGCAGGAATGTGGGGCACAACATGGAAAACGTATATGCGTTAAAGTAAGTCATATGTTATCTGAAAGTTATGGTTATATGATATGTCTTGCCGTGTGGCAAAGCATCCTCATCTAGTTGATCGGGGTATCCAGGTATCCATGTCGCAAAACTGTCAATGGTGGTGTGTGCTGCTGTGTGATCGGTGACATGCGCGTCACGTGTGTTAACCCACCTGCACGTGTGATATCGATAACGCAGAAAACGAAACGCATTGCACTACATTAAGATGTGAGCCATGCCGTGCATTGCGACAACCGCTTAGATACAGTTTGATTAATAACGTAACAGCGTAGTGCGTTAGACTATGCTAAAAGTATTGGTGTGTTCATGCTGCTGGTGAACAAAACAACGAACTGGTATGGCAGACATTAAACAAGCAGGCTACGCGTTGGCACACCTGACTGTCATGCCCAATTCCATAACAGTCGCGGGGAGTATGGGCCATACGTCCCGCGACTGGTAGACGGGGGCTGCATCTGTAGTCCTAGCATTCGCACGACACAAACAATGCTGCTTGAGGCCACTCTCAGATCCCCGACATCAGCCATCTTGATATGTTGTATGGTTCATTACGGCGGCCGACGAGGTGCAACCGAAGCCCAGATTTGCTCCCCAACCTACAGCGGGCATCGTTCGACGGTCACATCAAGGGCCCCGAGTAGCGCTACACTAGCAACCCTACGCAAACAAAGAAACGACGCCGAGCCTGATCCTTCCAATCAGCAGGCAACGTGGGCAAGTTGTTGAGGTCGTCAACGTCGTAGTTGATCTCGAGCTCGGGGTCCTCGCCAAGCTCGGCGACATCGAGTGGATCGACTGCGCGTCGACGCTCTGTAGCGGGCACTGCGCTGGGATCAGCAGGCTGGTCAGAGGGCAAGCCATCGCACGTGCCATTGAACGTCGCACATCCAAGGCGAGAGTCATCAGGCTGAGTCTGTTCCATCAACTTCTGTAATTTCTCCAAGGCGGTCGTGCCCTGAGGGTACTTCCTCTTACGCGTTGGAGGTGGTTGATCGTCCATGCTGCCGGGTGCTAGTGTGCGGTGGCACACGACGGTCGGTATTACACTAAGAGAACGTGTGATGACCCTTGGGCAGGAAAGGCACGAACACATGCGATACAACGCAGCCGCGCGCTTTGCATGATCAGTATGGATGAGTGCGCAATGCAACGCGACGCAATGCAGCAGCAACGGTGCAACATAAACCCACCTACATTAAGCAATGTTGATCACTGATCGCTGCCTCGTACACCTTAAGCCCAACCTGAAGCCTACCTTAGGTCCTACATTTACGCCGAATCTACTCGTGCCCAACGGACCACAAGTGCGAACGGGTTGGCACACATCGAGGCTGCATTGCAAACGCCACCAATGTGGCCATCTAAAATGAGACACGCCGAACGCCGCGAGGCGGGACTTGGAATTGTGATCGGTCAACGTGTCCCGCGCGGTCCAGGGCGATCGAACCATGCGATGTACGTGGCCAAAGGACAGGGGTGGAAACAACATGGGATCGTCGACGTAAGGGCAGAGAGCAACAATCCCCACCCCCACGCACCACCACCCTGAGCGACCTTTCCACGCACACCCACCGCTGTCAAGCCCAACCCATGCTGTCTATGTACGACGGTATGGTGCGACGGGCGTCCGACCTCACAGAGACCATGCGTCGTTATATAACTACGTGGCCTCAGCTCAAGGGCCATCGCCAGACACGGTTGTTACGCTGGGGTGCGGGTGTGTGTGTGTGTGTGTGTGTGGGGGGGGGGGTCATAGGGCCACAGGCCGTCAGCAGCTGCACTGCATTCCCCAATTGCACTACTTCGGTAGTGGACGCGCGTGGTGTTGCATGAGTGGGGGAGCGGTGCTGTCAGGACCGCCCGCCCCTCCCCCCCCCCCCTCCACCCCCCATCCCATCACCCCCCTTCGCCCTGACGCGGTCGGCGCCGCGCGCCAGAGGGACAAGCAAGAACGCCTGGTGGGGGGGGGGGGTACTTAGCGCAGGCGCGCACCACCCCCCTGCTGCAACTCGTACATACTACATCAGATGTAGTATAACAACATTGGTGAATGTTTAAACAATATTCATGAATATTTAAGGAATATTTAGAAATATGTCTCAAAATATATGTATTTCCCAGGGAACCCAAAATCTACACAACCCCCCCAGAATCTACATAAAACAGCTGGTTGTGTAGATTTTTTTTGGGGGGGTTGTGTAGATGTTGGGCCCCCCTGGGAAATACATATATTGTTTGATATATTTCTAAAATATTGTTGAAATATGTTTGATTATTGTTGGAACATTCATCTATATTTAAACATGTTGTTACATCTTGTTTGCATGATCTTGTGACACACGTGAACACGCACTGCTACTTGACTGACAGACATCCACATGCTATCTCCTCCCTCATGACCGCATCCAGTGGAGGCGCCTGCGTCGCGAAAAACGTTCCAACAAATAGCGCATACCTTGCCGTATGGCTTCCTGGTCGGCTCGGCGTGGCCCTGGACGACCCTGTAGTTCGCCCACGAGCGGTACCCTCCGTACAAGTTCTTCTCCTTCTCGTTGGACTGCCACGGCCTGGCTGGCCGCGCGCGCAGCGACAACTGGAGCGTCACGCGGTCGCATGGCCAGGCGAAGGATGATGGCGCGTATGGCATGGTAACGCGGGGATCGATCGATACAAGGATGAGGAGCAAGGTATGTGAGGACGAGAGGAGATCAGCCCGGCGGACGGATGTTACGATCAGCTAGTTTAGCGTTGCCAACCAGATCTTGGCCCATATGTTACCATCACATCGTCCATCTGCCCTCGTCCCTCCTCACCCCTCGTCCCCTTCCCCCTATGTCGTACAGATACCCCAGGGGGGAGACATTTAGACAAGCAAGGCGCATCTTATCATTGCAGCGGCATCCACACAGGGAGCACTGCAGCACGTCCACGATCTCGATGGTCCAGACCTTCACCTTCTTCCACGAGGTGGCGACGGACGTCTGGCCATCATCTTGATCCTGCGGGGCGCGATGCGGCGCAGGCCGCAACATTCCCACTCGCCCCCATGCGAACGAATCGAGTCGACACAACGTCTCGACATTGCCTCTGCACCCGAGCGCCTACAGGACCCAAGCGTCGAGCAATCCTCACCATCACACTCCCCGCATAATGCCTCCCGCACCCAGCGACCCCGCTCGATGCCGCACTGCCCCTCTCACAGTTCACATCTCCTCAGCCCCCTCCTCAGCGTCATACATTTGACCGTATCGATCCTCACTGAATTGGATGACCACACGCTGTCAATGAAGCGGCGGTGGACACGGGACAGCGAGGACAGGGCGGGTGGCAATATCACTACGGTGGATACCGATGGTAAAGAAGGAGGATGGGGGACTATAACGCGCGAACAATGGTTGGCACAGAGCATACAACGCGCTGCCATTATCTCTGGCGCAGGCACTGGCGCGGTACAGGCTGGTCGTGCGACGTGCGAGAGACGTAGACTGGTCAGGTTCAAACCAGCCCTTGAAACCGCCATCGCGCATGATTCACATCATTGGCCTATGGGTCCCTACCGTCCGCCATCAGACTGTAACACTGTACATGCGGCACTCCGACCCAGCACTGACCCACTCAAACAGGGTCGGCAACTATGAACGATGCAACATCGGCCAGCTGCAGCACAGGTATCCACGCTGTGGTTGTATGATGTGATGTGAGTGATGTGTGTTGCGTGTTCACGTGCAGTGTCTAGCTGCAGTATTCGTTTGTGGGGATGCGTTGAAATGCGCATGTATCGTGTGTATACATTGCGTGTCTGCGAGTTCGCGTGCGTTGGGTAGCGTACGTCTATGCGGATATGCGCGTGCTCGCGCGTCTGCATGACACTGCGTGCGTAATATACTGTATCCGTGCTGCATGTCTATCTGTGCGAGTGCATGCATCTGGCCTCAAGGCGCGCCCATGACGACGCGATCCCACTCACCCAAATGACTTACCTCATTCGGGTGATCCCGTCCCTGGAAAAGCCAGAGGGCAGGTCGCTCGGTGTCCCGATTTGGGAGCATCGCGATCCGTACCCACATCTCGCACTTGCGATGCCCTGGGGTGAAACAAGCAACGTGTATGGATGGGTCGCGTCTCATGGGGTTACAGTACATGCGGCCCAAAAGCTGGCCACTATGCGTCCTAACTTCACCGCGGGCCGCGTGCACCCACCGACGGGCTACCATTCCGGGCGGCGCTGGCGGCGGAGGTGGCGCTGGCGGTACATCAGGTGCTGGCTCAGGCGGAGCAGCGGGAGGCGGTAACCTCGCCACCCCTTCACCCGGATGCGGAGCGGGGTACGATGGAGGCAGCATGTACGTGGGGAGCGAGAGAGCGAAGCATCATATGATCGTCGGTCTCCTCCATCCTCAGAATCATCCTCATCTTCCATGTCCGTAACGCCGATGCGCGATGATGCGACCGAGTTCAGACCAGCATGGGATCCATCCACGGGGCCATCCAATCCCTCGAACGTCTTTCCAAGAGAAGCCTCTGCTGGGTGGGGTGGGGGGGGTCGATGACAGGACGGCGAGGAAGGTGCGATAGCCTGCATCCTGTCACGAAGTCTCGATTGCTGTTGCTTACTATCACTGCGCACGCAATCGACATTTTCCCTGGAGGTGGAGAGGGGCTTCCCTGGTGAAGACGCGTCTAACGACGGCTAACCTGAATGCACGGATCTGCGCCTCTCTAACTTACCCACGCAACTGCATCTCAATGCAACGCATCAAACATATCAACGAAACTCCCTCCCCATCTCTCCCCGCCCTCATGAACCCAACTATGATCTCTGCCGCTGTCTTCGGCTTCCCAGCCCCCTTTTTCTCCTTAGCCTCCTTGGCCTTCTGCCTGTGATCTGCTCGAGCGGCCTTCTGCTCTGCCGACAACGCGGCCAACCACTCATCCTCTGCGTCTGACTCGACGACTTTCTCTTCCGACATTACATCATCATCGTCATCATCCCCGGGTAAAGGCGGTAACTCAGGCTCCTCGAAATGCAAGTGGATCCGCTTTCTCTTTGCTCTTTTCACGCCCTTGTCCTCCCGACGCCCACGTTGTTTCAACAGGGGTTGGAGACGGGGTGGTGATGGGGAGGGCCATGAGGGGGACGAGGAAGAGAACCATGAGGAAGGCGACGAGGACGACACCAGTGACGACGACGCCACCGACGTCGACAAACAAGATATGGAGGAGCTGGAGGAGGAGGGCGACGACACCGACGACGACAACGACGACCCCTATCACTCACGTGCTGCATGGACTACAGCCATGGGCTATGGACCATTGACTGGGTCAATAAACTTAGGAGGGGCACACCGATAAGAAGTCACCCACACACACACGTACACACACACCCACACACACACGCATGCTTCACCCAGGGGGATTGGAAGGGACGTGAAGGATTGCACACTGCATCTGCCACCCCGTCCTTGGATGCTCTCTTCATCGTCTTCCTGGGCTGAAACGTTTGCTCGCTCTTCTTTAACGCCAACAACGCCAACGACATAATGTCACTGTTCCTCTGCCGCTCTCGCTCTACCTCAAGGTCGACCTGGTCGACGCCCTGAATGATGACGTCCCCGATATCAACCCCCCCGTGAGCCGACATGTCGGCCGCAGGCTTGATGGCGGCAACTCGCAGCCTTGCCCACTCGATATTGTGATCTGCGTCGTGCCCTGCAACCCTACTTGCCCATTCCACCTCAGTCTGCAGCGGGAGCGTGAAGAGACCGTCAGATCCTTCAACGACAAATTCTTTCAAAGATATAGTCCCCCCCTGCAAATCACCCTCTGGAGGATTGATACAGATAATTTCGCATTGGAACGGGGCCTTCTGGTAACTGAGAACTAAGACTATCTCTTTGAAGCCACCGCGTTTCACATAGATGAATTGCCCAGGCTGGAGCTTCGCCCTGCGAGGTGCGATGATCAATTGCAACGTTTTCAAGATGTCAGTCGAAGCCTCGAGCCGTCCTGCGGCATACGAACTTGAGCATTGTGGCAATCGGCTGAGACAGTACTTATCGACCGGGGCCACATGTTCAGGGAATGTTGGGTCGTGACACTGCTTGTACCCACAAAACGACGACCACTCGCGAGAAGCATATTCTAGAAAACCTGGTTTATCCAATGCGTCCTCCAACAACTTCTGCGAAAGTGGCCAACGTGCGCCACCGATGCCCCATGGCGTCGACGCAGCCACCTCGGGAGTATCAGCCTCCAGTGTATCAAGCGCAACATTGGTAACTTTGATCGGGTCCAAGACGTTGTGAAATACTGCCCTGCTTGACTTGGCTCTCTCGCGGCACTCCAACTTGACGTTATCTGGGGCTTCTCTCCACGCTCTCATGGCGCATCTCAGGGAGGGGCCATGCTCAGACATATACTTACTGAAGAAGACGTCTCTGGCAGATGCGCATCTGCTGTATGATGAGATCCTACTTTTAGCTTTCCTCACCCAAGGAGGTCTTGCACGCCCACTTTTCAACGCAGACTGGCCTATCCTGACGCCTGGGTTGCGCTTCTCATATGCTCTGACGAAGGTTTGCAAAGTGTGCCGGGCTGCGAGGTTCTCTGCCCCCATGCAGCTGCCAGACTTATTAAGCCAACGGCGAAAAGCGGCGAATGAACACTCGACCAACGCAGTCGAGATGACCACTCTAGAAAACAAAGTGTGCAGGAATGACTGCACGTCATCATCGAACAGTTTGTCTTGGCAGTCCTTATACCCGACTCCCCCTCAAGGGGTCACTAGCGCAACCCTCTCTGTATCTCTCTCTCTCTCTCTCTCTCTCCCTGCGTCATCCCCTTCTGCACCTTACCCGTTAGCTACAGAGAGACGGGGACATGGTCGGAAGCGAAGGGGGGTGCAAGGAAGTTGGCGGTGTGAAATAAAACGCGATAAGGAAACCTGGGGAACAATGCTTGGATCCAGGATGGATGGGCACCCCAAGAACGGGAACGGCGAGGGCACTTGAGCATGGTTGAGGGGAAAGGGCGGCCGCAGAAATGCACTGGCGGGGAAAGGCAATTAATTGGGGCGGTCGCGCGGGAAGGGCAAACCTATGGGGAAGCGTGAGTGGGGGAAAAAGATAGAAGGGGGGGCCGGGGGGGGACTGTGGACGGGTCGCGCATCAGGGAAAACGACGGGACAAAAGGGGTAATGGCGGGAGGAGAAAGAGAAGGAAGTGAAGTAGGTGGAGGGCGGGCGGAGGTGAGAGGTGGGGGGAGGGTGGAAGGGAGGTGGGGCGGGGCAGGGGCAAGGGCTGGATTGGGAGGAAAGGGGGAGGGCAAGCGGGCGGCGGCTGGGGGGGAGTTGGTGATATGTGATATGCGAACGTATGACATACGATGAGTAATAAAGTATACGCAATTCAATACCATGCGGAATGCTTCAGGCAAGTTTTGCGAGGTAGAATCGGCTATTTCGCTTCGTCGCGCGCACGAGTTGCGGTTGTTACGCGGGCCCGCGCGACCCATGTACTGCGACGACAAGCTAAGTGACAATTTCAACCACGTTTATCAAACAAAAAATCAACAAGGTTTATCAATTTATCAATGTTACCAACATCAATATCAATATTACGCGCCGCCTGCCTAACGATTGAGAGAGTGAGAGAGAGAAAGAGAGAGAGAGAGAGATTGAAAACGGAGAGAACAAGAGAAAGACAAATACAATTCAATATTGTGGGTTGCGTCGTCGAGTTGCATGCGCATCGGTCGCGCAGTTTGTGTCCCGGCGCCAGATGGCGAACTTGTCGCCGCCAAATGCTACCCAAACGAACAGTTTTGACCCATATGGCTCATAAGGGTTAGGAAAATGGGTTAGGACCGCAAACTTCCACGCAAAAATCGCGTTGCAAACATTGCGCGGCGGCTTCCATTGTATAACGCGCACAACGCGCGGCATCTCAACGACGACAACGCGCGCGTGGTAAATTTAGCCCAGCATCGCTAACCGCAAACCGCGTAAATTGCCGATAGGACGTATGTTTGATTGAAAAGCCGACAACGGGCACGATGCAAGCAACGCAGTTCCATCTGGCCCTTGACCCAATGTCCATTTTGCACGCGCATAAACCGCGCGCAACACGACACGCGTCCAGCGCGGGAACTCAAGCAAAGCAACCGCGAGATCGCCGCTGCATGCCCCAGAGGGGCCCTTCCGACTACCCCTTGAAGACTACCGACGCGCCTCGAATTGCGCCCGCCCCCTCCCCCTTGCCCCGCATCCTTCACCTCCTCCTCCCCGCGTCCAAATTTCAATCCCTCGGTCGACCGCCTCTTCAAATGTCCTTCAACTCTCGTGCCTCAGTCTTGTTATCCCCCTCCTCTTCCCGCCCTCCTCCTCCTCCGCCTCGTCCTCCTCCTCGCCCAACCCCTCCCCCCCTCCACTTCCATATCCAGCCCCTCCTCTCCCCCCCCCCATTCCCGAATTGTTTTTGAAATTCTGCCCAGAGAAGATTCGCTCAGGTCCGCTGGGGCCACGCGCGTTCCGCGCTCCTCTCAAACGCCCTTGCCCGCCAACCATTAACCCCCCGAGAAGGAGGGCTCGCCTCTGATGGCCCGAGTTGCGCGCGCGCCGCAGGCGGCGCAGGTTGTCCCCTTTGAAGGACCTGCCGCCAGATCGCCCAGGCGGATCGCGCTCCCGCCAGTCACCGCGAAGCCCGTACATCGGGAACTCCAACAGCGAATGCAAGTCAAGGACCTTGTTCTCTTCGGAGTCCCGCTGAGCGCGACGCGGCAAGTGCCCGACGCACTGCCCAAACGTCGCGGGCGGGGCGCCCCGCGCAAATTCCGTCGCGTCGAACTTCGGAACCCGCAACCTTTCGGCCTGAACTTCGGACCAGGACATCTGAAGAGACCAACTCCCAATGCACCGTCGGGGCATGACAGAGAGTTTGCATCTGAGCCCCGCTCCTTCCTCTGGAATGCCCTCGCTCGCGAGACGCTGCGCCAGGACCGCCTTCGGATGCCCCACGCGGCGGGCGCGGTCAGTGGCTTGCGCCTCGCGGCCGCGCTTAGCACCGGGCCTCGTGGGCAACGCGCTCGAGCGGCGTCTGGCACGCTGCCAGTTGCTTCTGGGCGCGTGGATGGACGCGGAGGGGGGGGAGAAGGGGGGGGGATGAGAGGGGAGAAGGGGGGGGGGGGGGGGGGGAGGGGGGGGGAGGGGAGGGGGGGGGGAGGGGAGGGGAGGGAGTAGGGGGGGAGGGAGAAGGGGAGGGGATGGGGCGGAGGGGAGGGGACTTAAGGCTCAGAGGGGACAGGGGTGGAGGAGGGCGAAGGATGGGGGGAGCGCGCAATGACGGATAGGCGAACGCGGGGTCGGACCGACACTTCCGCTGGGAAGCACGCTGGCGCGACTGCCTGACGTGGCCAGGGAGGGCTTCGATCTCCGCGTGCGCCTCCTCGCGGTTGCGGATGAGCTCGCCGTCGATGCAGTGGCGAATGGTGCAACGTCCTGGCGGCGGCAGAATTCCCGCGGCACCCCCGCCGAGCTCCGCCAGGTCACGCTTGCCCAGGCGCCACAGGGGTCTGGATCGCGCGCTCGACCTTGTCCGCGATGCCCGTCGCGACCTTGTCCGCGATGCCCGTCCGCGAGAGGGGCGGGGGGGGGGGGCGGCGCTTGTCCGGGCGCCATCGAAGCGGAAGGGGGAGGGGGAAAGGGGGGGGCTGCGATGATTGCGCGGAGCTTGCAGGGCCCGAAATCGTCGAACTTCTCTAGAGCGGGGCGTCTTCTGGGCCAGAGACCGCAGGGCGCAGCCGGGCGCGAGTAAGAGCAGCGCGCGGGCGCGTCCCGCCGCGAAGGGGCCGTTCATGAAGATGCCATTGGCCTCGCCAATCCCGTCGTCAATCGAACAAGTCGCGCGCGCGTGGGCGCTCGTCAGAAGACAGAGGAGGGCGATGAGGAAGGGGAAGGAAATGGCAAGGGAGGCCGGCGTTGGCGCCGTTCACGGCGTTGTCCATGCGCCTCGCGAATCCGCCCGCGGCCAGGGCAGTCTCCCGAGGGTTCTTCGGCTGAGCCTTGCGGCTGCCGACGCGCAGGCCGGGGCCTCGCCAAAGATCTCGCTGCTGAGCAGCGGGGGCCGCCGCGGGAGCGGTGCCCGCGGGCGGCTCGCCGCGCCCCGCCGAGGCCAGCGTGCCCGCGCAGCGTATCTTCTCTGCTGCGGGCCGCCGCGGTGCTGGCGGCTTGCCTTCTTGCTTGATTCCCCCACCTGCCCGTTGACGCGATCATCCGAATCGACCCACGCGAATCCCGAATCGCTTCGTAGCCGTAGGCGCGTCGCTGCGTCTACAGCTACGAAACTTAATCTCCCAAAGCCCAGTTCACGACCCTGTCAGCTTCTTCGCCCCCGACAAGTCTCTTGAGGATGCGTCTGATCATGCCCCAATTCCCGCGCGGCCATCATAAACGAACGCAACACCGCGCCTCGAACTGCAATGCAAGGAACTTCGCGCGCATGTCATCGCAATGCAATCGACGGACCAGCACGCGACGCTGTGCAAGGCGCTGTCACACGACAACCAGACAAGGTGCAGGTGGCGCGCGTGTCGCGGCGTCCTTGATTTGCGCGGCGCGCCGGGAACACCTCATTTGACGGGTGGTGCGGCGAGTTGTGCGAAAGGCGCGCACGTCGCTACGTGGCCGCGCGCGCGTGATGCACGAGTCGGAATTGAGTTACAAAACGACGACGACGACGGCGAAGCTTGCGAAAAGGAAGGCGGATTTATTTTTGTGCGACGACTACGACTACGACGACGGCGACGACGATGCAAAATTTTGGCTGATGCGACGAGCTGCGTTGTCAATTTGAAACAACTGTCGGATAGTTTGTGCGATCTGTTCGCCACTGGTCTGTCCTTTGTTTCGCCCACGAAAATGCCGTCGAGTGTCTCCTAGGGGCTTGGCGGAATGGCACAAACCTCTTGGAACAACTCAGCGCTAGTTCAAATCGCATCGTCCTATAACTTATAACAATCGTTTCGACACGCAACCTTGCAGCATTTAAAATTTAAGTTGTCTTGTTCATTCATGTACTACCCTGATATGCCATATCTTACATAATACAATAGATGCATGCAAACTTGTTGTTTGAAGTATCTGGTTTAAGGCTAGCTGAGCGTTTTTTGAACACGCAAATTTCACCTGGCACATGGCTCGTATTACATATATGTATATAATTATATAATGATCGAGCGAATGAGCCAGTTTCGCTCGGTCATGCGATGGAGTGGGCGAGGGGTGAGGGGGTTAGGGGGGAGGAGGGGGGAGGGGGATAGACCGCGGAGCGGTTGAGAAGGGAAGGGGGTAGAGGGGGAGGTGGGTAGGGCGACAGGGAGCGGGAGGGGGAAGGGTAGAGGGGAGGGCTGGGAAGGAATGGGGGAGGGCGAGAGGGGATGCGATAGGGGCAAACGGACGCGAAAAATGGGCGAGGGAAGTAGTGGGGACAGGAGGACGACGACAGGGGGGGGCGCAACATAGAGAAAAGAAGAAGGGTGAGGGGCCAGGGGACGCGGGAGAGGGGGAGGATGGGATGGGAATGGGACGGGACGGGAATCCAAAAATAACGACGAAGAAAACGGAAAGGGAGAGGAGAGGGAAGAGAAGGAAACGGAGGAGGAGGCAAACAGAGACTCGCGGGAATGATTGGGGGGGTGGCAAGCGCGGCGGCTTCGAAGGCGAAACCTCCCGCATTTCTCCTTGAGCTTCTGGCCCAGCCCAATGTCCAGACAGCAGTCGGCCGCCGCGAAGAGCCAGGCTGCCTCTGTCTTGCGGTCCTCCCCTTCCCCATCTGAGTACGAAGCGATGCAAGCTACCTATCTCCTCCCCTCTTCCCCTCCCTTATCCATGCCACCCCTTCCTTTCTTCTCCGTTCTCTCCCTCCCTTCCCGTCCTCCTCCCAGTGCCCCCTCACGTCCATTCCTCGCCCGTCGAGCACGTGGCAATGACTTCTCTATACTTTGCATGCGCCCTTACACACCACGTGTCCCTCCCGAGCTCCTCCATGCTCAGATCTTTGTTGCATATGGAAGCCAATCGCCATGGAGGTCTGTGGAAATACCATACCAGACGGCGCCAGAGCTGGCCGATCACGAGCAACAATCCGGAGCGAGCCATATCTACTGAGCCATCTGGCCAACGCGACCCAAACTGGCCATGAATTGCTTGCCACCCCGACAACGCAGAAGCAGAACCATGCACGAGTAAAAGGACCAACGATGAGACAGCCTTCTTTGCGCGAGAACCGCTGGGAGACGTGAAATCAAAAACGGGATGCGGCATGTCGCTATTGTTTGGCGCTTCATAATGGATGCTGGTACAGTCCCTGAAGAGAAAGTAATGCAGTGCCATAACATGACGGGCAATACAAAGCCATATCAATAATGTCACAAGTGTGTTGTTGTGCTTGATCCAATTCAAACTCTTGCTGCTTCTGGCCTGTTTCTCCCGTTCTCGAGCTTTGCGTTCATCCCGGGGAAGCCCGACTAGAGCGCCGTCGTCGTCGCCATGGGGATCTCTCTCCTGGATGTCGGAAGCCGCCTCGGGCACTGCCAATGTGTGACCATATTCCATGGCACGGGGCATTACATTGTGTAGGCACCCACCCAACGCAATCTGGGAAACGACGGGGTAGACTTGCGTCCACTTATTGAGGGCAGGAACGGGGACGACGTGGCCTATGACACGAACCATAGCGTCAAAGATCTCAGACGCCGCTTCGGCCTCGTTGCTGCAGCATCCACCGCGGCTCCAGTGGTGTATGTGGTTCGAGCACCAACTCCCCTGGCATACTTCGAGCAATCGTTTACCATCTGTGAGCCGCTGGGTCTGCTCGACCCTATGCTTGATCTCATCGTCGCTGGTGTTATAAATCACGTGTAGGTCCCGCCCGTACCAACATAGTTCCAAGACGGCTTCAGCATGCTTGGCATCAACATCACTTGGTCGCATCTCATCTCGCTCGGTCCACCGAACGGTGGACGCACGGACAACAAGGTACAGCCCTTCCAAAAACGTTTGGTAAAACGAGCCCTGGTGCATCAACTTCACAGTGCAGAACATAGAGCAAAGAAACTCAAAAAATACGACGGCGGGTGCCAACACCAAGCCCGTGGCGTGTTGCTTGCACAACCCATGTATCCACACGACCCGCTTCGGCAATTTTGAAGCCATGTGGTTCCAAACTCTGATCATGGACTTGGCGTGGTCCGAGCCCGGGCAAATTCCCACCAGCTCCGTGTTGGGAAATATATCCTCCCAACCCTCTGCTAACCGTGCGTCGCGCCATTCTCATATGACATACACACTATCCCATGCACGCGCAGACATGCCCGTGCCGACTCACGCCAGCGCTGAACAGTGGCAGCATCACCAGGTCGCTAACGCGGGCGGAAGGCGGGGAAGGGACGAGGGAGACGACAAGGAGGGGGAGGAGGAGGAGGAGGAGGAGGAGGAGGAGGAGGAGGACCACGAGAAGGCGAAGGAGGAGGTGGAGGACGAGGAGGAGGTGGAGGACGAGGAGGAGGAGGAGGAGGAGGAGGAGAAGGAGGGACGGGGGGCTGATGGCTGAAAGTGCAAGGGCGCCCAACCCCTCCTCGCCATCGAGCTTCAAGGGCAGCTGCCGCATCAGCGCAGGGACGACGCACTCCGCTGTCTGATCCTGCGCGGCCGCCGCGGAGAAGGAGGGACGGGAGTGGGCGGGCTCATTGGCTGGGGTTCACGAGCACAGGGCTGAAGTTGCAGAAGGGCAAGGTGCATGAGAAGGGGAAGGGGAAGGAACGATTGGGAGATGAGCGGCAGAGGGCGGAGGAGGACAATGACAAATTGGAGTAGGGGGAAAAGTGGGAGAAGGGGAGTGGCCAAATGAGGCAGCCGCAACGGTCCTCCAAGATCATGGGCGCCAAGCCCACCTCCTGGTCGTGGATGTTGCCGTCCACGTCCATCCACGCGGCATGTGCGTGACTGGACAGCACGCTGGCAACCTGGCGGCCAGGGGCGAGGGGGATCGGGAACATGAGGACGAGAAGAAGGGGACGGAGGACGAGGAAGAGGTTGATGATGATGAGGAGGAGGTGGAGGAGGAGGAGGTGGAGGAGGAGGAGGAGAACGAGAAGGAAAAGGACGAGGTGGGGGAAGGAGATAGCAGGAGGAGGGTGAGGAGTAGGAGGATGAGAAGAGGGAGGAGGCGGACGAGGGGGAGGAGGTGGGAGAGGGGGACGATGATGATGATGATGATGATGATGATGATGATGATGATGGTGTTGATGATGATGCTGATGATGATAATGGTGATGATGGTGATGCTGATGATGATGATGATGATGATGCTGATGGTGGTGATGATGATGATGATGATGATGATGATGATGATGATGGTAAGGATGATGAGGATGATGATGATGAGGAGGAGGAGGTGAGGGATGAGAAGGATGAGGATGAGGATGAGGAGGAGGAGGAGACGGAGGATGGGGTGGCGGTAGAGGAATACTCTCTTCTTTCCATGCAGGCCGACCGTGAATGCCACCGGGCATTGAGGACGAACAATGGGCCCTGACCCAAACCACGTGGTCCGACTCCTAATCCTAACGATCCTGATCTCACCATCAAAGCATAGCATCCTCGTCGTCAGAAGCAGGACCCCTCCCGGGCTCCAGAGGCTCGGGGGAGAGGGGGAGACGGGTGGGGCAGGAGGAGGAGGAGGTGGAGGAGGGGGAGGAGGAGGACGAGGAGGAAGGGGAGGAGGAGGAACGGGGAATGCGGGACAAGGAGGCGGAAGAGGGGGAGAAGGAGGAGGAGGAGGAGGATGAGGAGGAGGGGGGCGGGGACGGGGAGGGAGAGGTTGGAGGAGAAGAGGAGGGGGAGGAGCAGGAGGTAGGGGGCGAGGAGGAGAAGGCACCCCTGTGGAGACACGATCGACCTTCGGTCAAGAAGGTTGAACAGGAGAAGGGAAGGCGAAACTGACTCCTGCACGTGATCACCCTCCTTATCCTCCCGCGCGCCTGCGGCAGCTCCCCCTTTGGGGTGAGCCTGAAGCTAGACTCGTCCAACATATACGTAAACACTGCAAACTTGTTGTGCGCAGCCTCGACCTCGGCGAAGCGCTCGTTCATCTTGGCAACCTCCCTACCCTGAGAACCAACTGCATTGCACTTATCATGTGCGGAAGTGCGCAGCGGAGTTCTGTGGTTTGACAGCAAGGGGGGACGGTGGGGGAGGGCGGATGGGAGGGGATGCGAGGGGAGGGGTGGATTGGGGGCTGGATGGCAATGTCGAGGGGAGTGGACGGGGGAGGGAAGATGGATCGAGAGAGAACGAGAGAGAGAGAGAGAGAGAGAGAGCGGATGCGGCCCGCCCCGCCATGAGCTGAGCGGTCGCACACTTGATGGTGCGGACGTGGCCCGTCGAGAGCTTGAGCTGGCGGGCCGTCTCGCTCTGGAGCACGTGCCCGGGCTCGAAGGCGAGCCTCAAGTGGCACTGCGGGAGAACCTTCTTCCACTGGCCCTTGCCACGCACCTGCGGCCCATGCCCCGCCTACTCGCTGCTCGCATTCCCCGCGCCCGCCCCCCCTGCACGACTCGTTTCGTATCTCGTTGATCGCCGTCCTCCTCCTCCTCCTCCTCCTCCTCCTCCTATTCCTCCTATTCCTCCTATTCCTCCTCTGCCCCCGCGTCCTCGTAGTTTTCCTCTTGCTCCTCTAAGCTGCCCTGCCCTACACCAGAAACGACAGCAGACAGACCCCAGCTGCTCCTTCTCCTCTTCCTTTTCCTCCTACTCCTCCTCCTCCGGCCGCGGTCCTCCCCCCCACCCTCCCCCTCCCCCTCCTCCTCCTGCTCCACCTCCTCCTCCTCCTCCTCCTCCTCGTCCTCCTCCTCCTTCTCCTCCTCCTCGCCCCGATCCCGATCCCCATCTGCTCCTCCATCGCGTCGTCTGCGGCCCGAGTCGCCCAGAGTCGGCGGGGCACTCGGGGAGGGTCGGGGAGGGAAAGGGACGGCCCTGGAAGTGGAAGGGAGGAAGGAGGGAGGCAAGAGTGGCAGAGTAGCAGAGAGGAGCATGCTAGGAGCAGGGAGGATAATGCCACATCTGACTAACCCTCGAAGCTCCACGCTCCAGCTGCATGCCGCATACCTTCCCTCTCCTCCTTGCTCCCTGCATCCCCCCTGGCCTTTCGGCGGGGGCCGAACGCCCAGTCCTGCTTGATGCACTCCTCGGCGTCGTGCACGCGCGCCTGCAGCGCGGTCTCCTGCTTGTCCCGGCTGACAGTAGCGCGCTTTCGCGCCTGTCCCGATCCAGGCACGGGGGAAGCAAGGGAACTAATGAGGGATGCAGGGATGCCCAAGTCGCGAGATGAGATGGCCCGCAATAGAAGAGAGCAGGAATGGAGAGCGGGGGGCGGCACCGAGGCGAGCTGACGAATCACCACTGCTCCTCGCATCTTGCCTCCCCTGATGCCTGATGCCCCCTCCCTCACGCCTTGGCCGCGTTGGCCGACATGTTGCGCATGTGCGCATCGGAGCCGCCGCGGCCAGGAGGCGCCCCAGCCCTGGCCGCGGCGATAGCCTGGAGGAGCACCTCCATGGCTTGAGGCTGAGCCGACGAGAGAAATCGGAGAAGAGGGGAGGTGGATTACGGCACTTGATTCTAAACTCTCATTCCTGGCTCCGACGCTTCTCGTGCGTTTCTGCGTCATCCTCCACATCCTCCTCCTCCATCGAATTCGCATCACTGACCACCACCATCATCACCGCCACCAGCATCATCATCACCACCACCACCACCACCATTCATCATCATCACTGTCACCATCACCATCGTTGCCATCATCATCATCATCATCGTCATCATCATCATCATCATCATCATCATCATCATCATTATCGCCATCGCCATCGCCATCGCCATCGCCATCGCCATCGCCATCGCCATCGCTATCATCATCATCACCACCACCATCAGCACATACCCATCGCCGCCCGCGTCCGAAGTATCACAACCATCATACAGTATGGCTCATACTTATCATCTTCATGAACATCATCATCACAAGCATCCTCATCCTCGTCATCATCGGCGTCATCATCACCATCGCCCCTCACGGGCTCACAGACTTCGGGCATGCACCAAAACTCCAAGACAGCCGAGGTGTCATTCATGATTGCGTCAAGCACCTTGCTCCCAGCACCCCCAAGACGGCCCTACGAAAAACGCGCTACGCGTTACGGCTCTCCGCAGACCCGAGGTGAGTGATGTCACACATTAGGCCCTCCGTGCTCCCTCGCGCACAGACCGCCGAGAAGACGTCCCTCCCTGTTCCTCCTCCTTTTCCTGGTCCCTCCCCTTCCCCTCCTTCTCCTCTCTTCCGTCCTCCCCCCGCCGTCGCGAGCGCGCTCGCACGCTCGGGGCGCGCGTCCTCCGAGTCGGAGCCCATGCCCGCCGAGGGCAGCAACCGGGGGCCAGGGGGGCTTGGTCCAATGGGGGCGAGGCTGCGGGGCGCGCGAGGCACCAAACCACTCCGTTCCACTGCTGCAAGCTACACTCCTCCCATCGCGCCTCGTCCCTTCTTCGATCACATACATCTATACACACGTACACACATTCCACATACACGTCTATGTGTATATGCATATATATATATATATACGTAACTGTGCATAATTTCATGTGTGACGCCATATGCCTTATATGCATATAGTATGACAGCATATGTATATCTATATTCATTTATATGTATATATATATGTAAAACAATATATATATATTGTTTTATCTATAACAATATATGTATATATATATATATATATATATATATATATATATGCGTGTGGGCGTGGATCTGGGGATTTAGACAATGTTTGCTCGCGTACAGGTGACAGCCATTCTAAGGCTTCTGCGCAGGTCTAATGCATGCATACATGCGCACAGAGGCTCGGATCAAATTTTATGGTTCGGATCAGATTTGATGGCTTGGATCAGATTTTATGGCTTGGATCAGATGTTTGTGTCTTTTTGGGTCGGGTCAAATTTGTATGTTTGGATCCGATTTTGTACTTCACAAGATCCTGGATCAGCCCAGCTGATCCTGCGGACCCCAGGGATAGGGGTACCCAGCCGGCTCCCGGCAGATACCTCTCCGGCGGCCGCTTGGTGGGTAGTAGGGGTACCCAACCGGCTCCCGGCAAAGGGGTACCCAGCCGGCTCCCGGCAGATACCCATCCGGCGGCCGCTGGATGGGTAGGGATACCCAACCGGAGCCCGGCAGATACCCATCCGGCAGCAACCCTGAGGGTGGGGCGCTCAGATACCCATCCGGCGGAATACTCAGGTGGCGCTGGATGGGTAGGGGTACCCAATTGGCTCCCAGATCCGGCGGCCGCTGGATGGGTAGGGGTACCCAGCTGGCTCCCGGCAGATACCCATCCGGCGGCCGCTGGCTGGGTAGGGGTACCCAGCCGGCTCTGGGCAGATACCCATCCGGCGGCAGCCCTTAGGGGGGGGGGCGCTCAGATACGCATCCACCGGCATACCCATCCGGCGCTGGCTGGGTAGAGGTACCCAGCCGGACGGCGGGATACTTATCCGGCGGCAGCACGGAGGGCCGAGCGCTCAGATACCCATCCGGCGGGATACCCATCGGGCGCTGGCTGGGTAGGGGTACCCAGCCGGCACGGCGGAATACCCATCTGGCGGCCGCTGGATGGGTAGGGGTACCCAGCTGGCAGGGCGGGATACCCATCCGGCGGCTGCTGGATGGGTCGGGTACCCAGCCGGCACAGCGGGATACCCATCCGGCGGCCGCTGGATGGGTATCTGGCTGGGTAGGGTGGACGCCAGACAGGATACCCAGCCGGCGGCGGGAATACAGTATGCATATCGCGGCCTCGCCCCCCATAGGCCACCGGGAGCCCTTAGGAAGTTCCAGGGGACGCCCAAGCGGCGCCCAGGACCCCTCACACATGCTCCTCAGACGCCCCCGAGACCCCGCTGACGAGACCCCAAGAGGATTCCATTAGAACTCTGATCCAGAGCCAAGGCACGGCGGCGGGAAGACCCAAAGGCCACACCGCCACCATCACCACCATAAACCACCACACCACCACCACCACCGCCACCACCACCACAATCACCACAACCCACCACCACAAACCACTACACCACCACCACCACCACCACAACCACCACAACCCACCACAACCCATCACAACCAACCACAACCACCACCCCCACAAAACACCACACCACCACCACAACCCACCACCACCACAATCCACCACCACCACAACCCACCACCACCACCCTAAACCACCACACCACCACCACCACAACCACCACCGCCACCACCCACCACCCACGACCAGCACCAGCACCAGCACCAGCACAAACCACCACGCCACCACCACCAACACCGCCGCCACAACTACCACCACCACCACCGCCACAAACCGCCACAAAACCACTACCAAAACAACCACTACCACTACCACAACAGCCCGCCACCACCAGTACCACAACAACCCACCACCACTACCACACAACAACCACCACCACCACGAACCACCACACCACCACCACCACCACCACCACCACCACCACCGCCACAACCACCACCCCCACCACCACGACAATATACCACGTCGACGTCGACGTCGCCGACGTCCACCACAACCTACCACCACAACCTACCACCGCCACCACCACCACCACAACCCACCACAACAACCACCATCACCATAAATCACCACACCACCACCACCACCGCCACTACAACCCACCACCTCCACCACCATCACCCGCCAACCAGCACCAGCACCAGCACCAGCACCAGCAGCACCACCACCCCACCACCACCACAACTACCACCACGACCGCCACAAACCATCACACAACCGCCACCACTACAGCCACCACCACCACAACCCACCACAACCACCACCACAACAACTCACCACCACTACCACCACAACCACCACAATCTACAACACCACTACCACCGCCACAACCACCACCACCACCATTACCACCACCACCAAGACCACAAACCACCACACCATCACCAAGACCACAAACCACCACACAACCACCACCACCACCACAAACCAACAGACCCCCACCACCGCCACAACCACCATCTCCACCACCACCACGATCCACCACCACAACCTCTTCCACCACCACAACTGTCGACGTCGTTCTCGTCGACGCTCCCCACCGCCAGCCACCACAGGCGCCAGGGCCCACCCAGAAAAAGGAGTCGCCGTCCTCGTCGACGTTCTCAGCCGCCGCTGCCGGCAGCTGACGCCGACGCAGGCGCCGACCCGAGGAGAGCAAGAGAGGAAAACTAGGGGAACAAGGAGGAGAAGGGGAAGGGTTCGAACCCCCCCCCTCCCTCCCCATCCGTCACGGGAGAAGGCGGGGGCGGGTCGACCACCCCCCTTAAATCCAGAGGGGGAGGGGTCTGGTTCCAACCCCCCACCTCCTCTAATCGCCCACAGAATTCGCTCTTCACACACGCACACACGCATACATATATATATATATATATATGTGTGTGTAGATATGTATATATATGTTTATATATACATTCCCCGAATGTTGTTCATGCGATTTGTGACCGTGGTGCCGCGGTGAATGCGATCATTCGTAACGGCACGATCGACCTTGTATTTTTGAAGCTATTCGTCTTAGCCATTCCGCCCACATACCACGATTTTATCCCCCAGCGGCGACGCCAGCGGCCCGGGGGGGCAGGGGAGTTGGACCCCCCCCCTGGGAGACGGGGTGGGGAGTGGGGACGGGGTGGCTAAGGGGGGACGGAAGTCCCCCTGGTTCTGATCGGCGGCGCCGAGTGTTGGGCCCCCCCCGGTTCGAAACGCGACGCCGAATGTTTCCAAGGCATGCGCCCGTGAAACGCGCGCGCTCTTTTTTTTTTCTCTCTTGAATATGTATATACATGTGTGTAATGATAAATCTGCAATGTGTGCAAGACCGCCGGCATTGCATGGGAAGGACATCGCTAGGACGGACAAACTCACAAATGAACGAGTGACCGTCGGTGCTATTGGCAAACATTCCATCACCACGCCTGCACAAGTCACATCAACAATGCGCAGTGCAAGCATACTATGAAAAGGGCGCGCTCTGTGGACGCTGGGGAGGGGGGGGGATCGAACCGCCCTCCCCCCATGAAAGGCAGGGGGGGGGGTCTAACCAGAGGGGGTGGGCCTCGAGGGAGGGGTAGGGCCCGAAAGAACCAGCCCCCCACCCCCTTGAACCCTGAATTGCAAGGGATGGCTCGACCCGGGGGAGGGACATCCCCCCCCCCCCAAGTGCAACGACGACGACGACGATCGAGCCTTGGTAGGATGCAATACAGCTGGACCGAGATCTAATAGGGCTGGATCCTACTGACACTCAGGTAGATTGGTACGATTTGAGAATTCGGCCCGGAATCTCAAATCGCACGAATGTGCCAGACTGTCGTTCCAGCCAATCCAAGGGGCCGTCGGCCCAGTCAGCCTGGGGAAACTGGGATTTGGCGGTAAGCCTCGGGCGATGAGCGCAGCATCGGGCACCTGAAACGAGCGCAGGGTCCCCCGAAGACGTTGACGAGGGCCCCCGCTCAGGAATGTCAATTTCGCCTCGGGTGTCGGATTATGGCACGCATCCGCTATGGATCCCATGCGGATCCGATTCTTGTTGGAGGGATCTTATGCGAATTCGATGGTTTTCGAGCGGATCTCAGTGGCGGAATATCAATGCGTTTGGAACGGATCCTGACGGATCACTACTCCTTTGTATACGATTCATAAAGTGCAGCGAAGGTATTCGGGGACGCGCAGGGGCACGGAGCAGGCGCGACAGGGAGGAAACGCTCTCTAGAATTTTACACAGGCGCTCCTTGTGGAATTTTACTTCGATGCTCCTCTGGGTTCCGACGTTTTGCCCGTCGCGCGCTCTGAACACTGGACCTCGCCGTCGCCAGCGTCGTCGTCGTCGTCGCCCTCGCCGCCGCAGCCGCCGCCGTCGCCGCCGTCGCCGTCGCCTTCATCGCCGCCGCCCTCTCGTCGTCTGTCGCCGTCGCCACAGCCGTCGTCGTCGCATTTGCCCTTGCCTTCGTCGCCGACGTAGCGGTTTTGCCACTGACCGTGCATGGGCGGGTTCACACGATCGCGCTCTCCTGAGGTTCAGGCCCTGGTCATGCGGATATTCAGTGACGCCCCTAGTCTGGCAAATCGCACAGATTCCATTAAAGTTGGATCGGGCGGGCTGGATCCAGCTGTGATCAGATCCTGTTAAACTTGGATCGAGCCCGACTAAGATGCTAGTTGTGTTGGATCCAGCGATTCGGCTAGACTAAGATTCAATTAGAGCTGGATCGAGCCCCAATAGGCTTCTATCCAAGCTGAATCCAGAGCTGTTGTAGGATCTTGTAAAATTGGATCGAGTCCAGCTAGGATGCTATTAGACTTACGCCTAGCTACAATGAGGTTATATCAACGCTTGGCCGAGCACAAGGATGATCATATTTTTATCAAAGGGAGGGGAGAAGGGAAGGGGGGTGGTTCGAAACTCTCCCCTGAACAGGGGGCGGTTCGACCCCACCCTCCTTGGAAGTTCCCAAATGGGGGAGAGGCCGGTTAGTCAGACTGGTGTCTGAGGGGGAGCTTCCCTGGGCGCTTCAAATGTTTAGGGGGAGGGGGCCTCCTCCGGCTCCGACGTGTCCAACAAACGTCTACAACATGCATTCTATACGGTTAGACACGTATGCCAGACGACTGCCACTCCCGCAGGTATCCTGGAAACAAATGCCCCGTATGAGGACACGTGCAAAGGTAGGCAAGAAAGCCAGCATTACTGCCAAGCTGCGTCTTCCAGGTCGGTACCTCGTGTGGGGTGTGCAGGTTTTGTCGCTCCAACCTCTGGGCGGGTGGGGTGCTTTTCGGGCCATGCACGAATCCTTGAAGGGTGCCCCATGCGTCCACAATAACATCGAGAGCCAGAAGGTTGTGAGTGCCATTGGCAGGGGGAGGAAGGTCCCAGGAGGCTCCAGAAGGCCCCCAAGAGGCCTCCTGTTCCTCGTCCTCTTCTTCCTTATCCTCTATCTCCTCTTCCTGTGTTTCTTTCTCCCCAAAATGTTCCCCAAAGGGTTTCCACAAAGGCTGGGGGAACAAATGCGTAGTCCAATAACTTGGCAGAGTTCGGCCCAACATTTGTCCACATTGGCGTACCCAAAAGGCAAGGGTCGGCAGAGGTTCGCCGTAGCCATCTTCAACAACTTCGCTGTTTTGCTGCATCCTCTTTAGGAGCTATGGGAGCCATCACCATCTGCAGCGGCGTGCTTTTCTCGTCATCTGTGGACACTGCGGCCGACCCCCTGCATTTCACCACCACCACCACCATCACCGTAACCTGCGCACATCGTCATCACCATCACCACAATAGTCGTGCTCGCCGGCGTCGCCATGGTCGCCATCGCTATTATCTCGGCTACACGCAAGAGTGGCCCTAGGATGCCCTAGGCAAGAGTGACCTAGGGTGCGCGCCTGTAGGGGGCCGTGGGGACGCCCAGATCAGGCGTGCAGGACAATGCTGGAAGTACCCGTGGGCCCGCAACATAAGTCACTCCGGCGAACGATGACCGATCACCATCCCACCCGGGCCAACGTCCTCTGCCGGCGCCATCTCGGTGACCTCTTCCACTATCGCCATCTCGGCGTCAACCAAGCCGCCGCCGACGCCAGAGACCACCGCGCAGGCCAGGGCGCTGGCCAGGTAGACCTGCGCCGCTGGCCAGGCTGGGCTCGGCGCGGGAGGCTGCCGAGACGGCGCCGCCGTTGGAGGGCGTTTTCCTTTAGGCTCAGGCAAAGTCAGTTGCACGGCGCTTCACCCAGAGAGCACCCCCATGCTGCCGCTTGGCGGCGCACCGAGTGAGGAAGTGAGAGGGGGCAGGCCTTCTCAGAAGGGCGGCGGGGCTTCTCAGAAACCCTCTGTGGCTTCGTACAACCAACCAGTATCATAATGATGCGCGGTAAGGGTGCAAGGACCTGGGAGAGCCACGTCAACTAAGCTTCTTGAGCAGGGCGCGGCCCACGGAAGTGGCCAAGGATGGACCGAGGAGGCAAGGATGCAAGGATACCCTTGGGAAGGTTGCCCATCCTTACCATGCGGGGCGACCGAACTACAGGGAAGCACCAGCTTGGCGCGCCTTGACATGCGCATCTCGGTGCCCTGGGGAAGAAAGCGCCGCGTTGGGCCATCCCCCTCGGCGGCCCAATGCCTGGTCTGCGGAACAAGCTGCCGAGTATTCTCGCAGCGCGCGGGGAAAAGAGAGACTAGCGCTGGCGCACTCCTCACCATGCCAAAATACCCTTGGGAATGTTGCCCATCCTTACCATGCGGGTCGGCGGTACGCCGTGCGGACCCTGCCGCCGGGGCCTTCCTCCCGTGAAGCGGGGGCGGGCGGGGGAGGGGCAGACCTCCGACATGTTTGTGCAATCCGCGGCCTCCCAGGTCCCGACCCGCTCCCCACGTTGTGAATCTCCTGCGCTTAACTGCTCATAAGCACGGTTGTCACTGGCCTACTTACTTGTACCAGAAGGCGGCCTGTCCACAATAATCTTTCCACAAGAGACCCAACCCTGAGACCCCAGGACGTCCATTGACTCTTGAAGGTCACGCTTTCCATAGCAAAAGCATCACAACCCAAGAAACCCAAGCCACCCTGAAGGCAAGCGGGATGTTTCTTGGCATGGGTCTCCAAGTTTGAAGGGGGCTGGGAGGCCCCGCCAACAGCTTCGCCTCAGGCGAAGCCAAGCTCCAGCTCGGCTGTAACGTAGCAGCGATAGTCTCAATGCAAGAGGGGATGCCATGTCAACTAACAGGGGACGCCTTTTAGTATCAATAGCGATAGTGAGCCTCGCAGTGAGGCACAATCAAATCTGGGCGGCCGGCCGCTTTGAGCCAAGGCGGCCGCGGGCGCACGCTCGCTTCCACTCCTTACGTCCCCCAACTCGCTTTAGAGTCGGGGGGGGAGGGAGCCGAAGCGTGCGTCCACCACCCACATCACAGAAACAGTTCGGCAGTTAACCGATGTGAAGACAAGAAAAGGAACAGGCCCAAAGGAATTGGACCCGCCAGCAAGTTGCCTCGCATATATAATGTGCTCCTCAGGCGGCCTCAGAACTTCTTGTCTAGCCGGCCCGATATGGAGTGTGTCTTTTTAGGTCATGTTTGAAGGTCCGCATACCTCCCATGACTTGCAGGAGCATCTCTCTATCTATACTCCCCTCGGTGTGTCCATCCGCAGTCATGTCGCGGGTGTCCCCACCACTGAATGCCATGCGCGATTCCGCGCTCCATCATCTGTCATATCCATCTTATGTGTCCTAAAAGGGTACACTCAGTCGGCTTCCTCAAGTCTTTGCTTGATAAGGACTTAAAGACAGACTCAGCATAGATGGTCAAGGTGATCTTGATGCTCAGGCCACCCAACTCAAGTATGTATTTCAACTGAGCGGGCGTGAGTGGCCCCGCGTGGCGCTCGCGCAGAGTCACAATCGTGGGATAACAGCCCTCCAAATTATGGGCTGCTGCAGGTGTCTCGGCTGAGTAGCTTGAGGGGACTTGCAAGCGGCGAGACTTGCAGTGCGCATCAATCAACTGTACGACAGGCTTGCCAGATGACGTCTTTCCACGTCGTGGCAAGCTTGCCCCGCGAATGCCATAGCCTTTGACGTCGTCGTCGGCGTCTCCACTCAGGCGTCGATCGCCTGAGTCGCTATGTAAGTCGACCTCGCCCGTGGGGTTCATCGCCTGGTAGACGATCTTCTTCGGGCAGGCCTCTAGCTTTCTGGTGATCGCGCTCAATCGTCGCACTTGGATATGGGTCGGCTCTCGGACGCGCTGTAGAGATACAACATATACCATCGACCATATCTAGGTGATCAGTGCGTATGCCAGCGCACCTCTGAGACTGACGAACATATCTGCCACCATCTTGGTCGCTTGAGCGTCGGCGCCAGCACCGGTCAATTCAGGATGTTGTATAAGACGGAGCTACGAGCGCAACTAAGACTTTCAGTTCGCGCCCCATGGAAGGCGCAGTCATGAAAGCCGACGCAGGAACACGAAACACGAAACGCGAACGCAACTGAGATCTGAGATTTTCAAATTGCGCTCGTGGACGGCGCGGCCGGGGAACTCAGAGCAGGAGCGCGGAACACGAACCGCGTGCGGAACTGACGCTAAGTTTGCGCCACTGGACGGCGCAACCGGGAACGCCATAGCAGGGGCGCGAAACACACAGAGCAACTGGCGCTTTTCATTGCGTTCCTGATCTGCCCCAGGCTGGGCAACTCCAGGCGGGCCCAGGCTGGGCGGCGGCGGCCCGGCGGCGTCGGCTGCGGCTGCGGCGGACTGCCCGCGGCAGGGGCGATGGATTGGGATGATCTCCATCCGGAACCGGAACCGGAACCGGAACCGGAAGCGGAAGCGGAACCGGAACCAGGAACCGGAAACGGCACCTGAGAGGGATGGGGATGAGGGGTGATCCCTATCCGGAAACGGAACCGGAACCGGAACCGGCACTGTCCTGCATTTCTGCAAATTCCAACCCAGAGCTGCCGGCGGTAAAGATGATGGATTGGGGCGATCCCCATCCGGAGCCGGAACTGGAAACGGAACCGGAACTGCCCTGCGTTTCTGCAAAATCCAACACAAAACTGCGAGCGGTAAGGATGATGGGGATGATCCCCATCCAGAACCGGAACCGGAACCAGAACCATAACCAAAACCATCAACGGGCAACCGGAACCGGAACCAGCACCTGAGAGGGATGGGGATGCGGGATGATCCCTATCCGGGACCGGAACCGGAAACGGAACCAGCAGTGTCCTGCATTTCTGCAAATTCCAACCCAAATCCAACCCAAAGCTGCCGGCGGTAGGGATGACGGATTGGGATGATCCCCATCTGGAGCCGGAACCGGAACCGGAAGCGGAACTGGAGACGGGAACTGGAACCGGCACCTGAGAGAGATGTGGATGAGGGATGATCCCTATCCGGAACCGGAACCGGAACCAGAACCGGCACTGTCCTGGATTCCTGCAAATTCCAACCCAGAGCTGCGAGCGGTGGGGACGATGGATTGAGATGATCCCCATCCGGAACCGGAACCGGTCTCGGAACCGGCACTTTCCTGCATGTCTGCAACTTCCAACCCAAAGCTGCTGGCGGTAAGGATGATGGATTGGGGTGATCCCCAACCGGAACTGGAACCGGAACCAGAACCGGAACCGGAACCGGAACGTCCGGGGGTCGTAATGCCCAAAAAGGAATCTCTTCTGTGAGAAGCCGCGAGAAGCGCTCCATTGAAACTGACGCGAGAAGAATGATCACGCACTTCCGGGACTCGCTCTTGAGATGCAAAATGCGCGCGATGAAAAGAAATGCCGTGACCGGCTCCTCGATCCAGACCCCCCCCCAGCACTGTGGGGACGTCGCCGGCAAAGGCTCGCACCAGGCAGCGGTCGCCCAAGTTGCAGGACAGCGCTCGAAGAAATGCGTCAATCGCTATCACGAATAACGTGGGACTCAAGGGGCAACCTTGCCTTACCCCGGACGTAATGGTAAAAACTTCGGTTGCTATCCCACCAAGTCGCCAAACATGCGCACTCACTTGGCAGTGCTGCTGCGCGGCCGCGACGACGGGCACCAGAATTCCGATCGCTTCCAGAGATGCCAGAGACAAGCTCGGAAAGGCGGCGCCGAAATCGTTCGGCAGACAAGCTGGGCAGGGACTGCTGGGCCATGCTGTCAGCTGACCCGGCTCCTGCGAATCTGTAGTTAAAGCTGCGGTGGCCATGTGGGTCTCCGCCTCGATGACGTTGTCGAGCATTCGCCGGCTCGCGATGAATCCCCGCTGCGGCTGAGAGGCCCATTTGCTTGCCGCGGGCTCCAGAATCCCGTTGATGGAAGCAGCAAGTATCTTGACATTGGAATTGCCCAGGGACAGCGGGCGCGTGTCGGGCCCAGACCAGAAGCCGGAAGGGCCCGAGGCTAAATCGTGACCTTCGGCAAGTAAGGCAATCCACGCATGATTGGCATCAGGAGGTAGTGGCGCACCGGCTAGCCATTCAAGCAAGGCAGAATACAAAACATGTTTGCGCCATTCGGGCGAATGCCGCCAAGCGCCGTAGGGCGCGCCATCGGGCCCAGGGGCTGAGTCGGTGAAGCCAGAGAGCAGCTTAGAGAAATCATCGAAAGACATGTTCCACTGAAGGCGTGGCATTCGAACAGCGTACCTGTCGAGAAAAATCTTGCCAGCCTGTTCATCGACAGGCTGCGCAGTGAAGACGGGCCCCAATAGTCAGCAACCGCAGCATGAGCGACCGTAGTGTCAAGGATCGGGAGACCTTGATTGTCAATGCGGCCCCGTAGGCCCGCACGCCGGCGCTTCGGTGAAAACTGAGCAGCCCACGCTATGAGTCCAGATGGCTTCCGGCTCTTGTGGCACTCCTGGAGGTCGGCGGCCTCCTCCAGCTCCTGCAGTCGCTCCTCGGCCGTCGTCAGGCTGGGGCGTTGGATGAAGGACTCCACGTAGGAGAGCGTTGAACTCCAGCTCGGGGACAAAAGTTGCCGAGAATGTCCTGGAGGTTGGAGCAAACGCTGGCTGCGTGGAGGGCCTGCTGAATACAACCGTTGTGCACAGAGCGGGGTAATTTCAGACACCACCACAGCTTCTCCTCGGATGTGCGGGCACCATGGTGTTCAACCCTACGTTTGACCTCAGAGCTGGGAGCTGGCCTTGTGGAGAAGGCGCTTCATCTCGACCTCGTCGGCCCATTTGCCGCTAGTCTGTGCAAAGCGGAGCTCATCAAACACGATGCCCCGCAGTGGGTGCCGAGGTGCCCACGTGGAATAGTCGGGGATCGAATTGAGCTGTCATGCAGCCGCCAAATGAAGAAGACGGGGGTGTGGTCGCTCAAGTTGAAGCGGGGGGGCGCGGCAACTCCAGGAGAGGCAACGCGAACGTCAAGCTTGCTGAGGAGAGCTCGGTACAGATGTGCATATGCGGTCGATCGGGCTGTACTGAAGATGTCCTGCAACATCAACCCCTTTCCTCGTGAAATCGTCCTGCATCAGTTTGGTGGGCAAGTCAAGACATGGCACCGTGTCGAAGGTGTCCCGAACGACGGTGGAAGGTGGACTTCAGGAATGTAGTACCGCAGACAGGTAGGACTCATGTAAGAGGCCTCCGAATGGACGGAGGTAGCGCTGCAAGCGTCCACGCGGTCGTGCGTAGATATGTACATTCCTCCGCGTAAAACCACTGCACCATAATGTTCCACCATATCAGTAGTCCACCGAATCGTGCCGTGGATGGTGAAGAATAGAGCGATAGCTGTCCTCCACACGACAGTTCCGCTACCAAGTTTGAAACGGGCTGGGTAGCCCAAGCTTCGCCTAAGGCGAGACCCATACCCAACTCTGTTGTACCCTTGTAACGATAGTCCCAAAAGTAGGAGTGAGTCGCGGGAGCGACGAGCCATGTCAAGCGAACATGTTTTCGGTCTCCATGGCAAATAGTGTGCCTCGCGATGCGGCACAGTCATATCTTGGCGGCCGGCCGCTTGAGAACGCACGGCCGCGGACAAACGCTCGCTACCTCTCGCCTTTACCCAGTTTCCTTTAGAGTCCTGCTGCCGCTGTTCCTCCTTCCGACCCTCACGCCCCTTGGCGGACATAAAAAAGTGGGCGCAAGGCGAAGAGGGAGGGCGGGAGGGCTAGGATGTCAGATGTGGCGCGAGCGCACCTAGCTTTCCCCAGAAAGCCATCCAAATTGGCACACGGATTCCCCAGCGACTTCATCCGTAAGGATGGACGCTGCCGAAAACAAAGTCAACGCGTTGCCCCTCAGGGGGGGGGGGCCTGCAAAATTCCAGACGGGCTTCCCCGAGAAGTGGCCGAAAAAGAGTCGGGGGACGTGTACCCACCTTTCACCCGTATCGCTGACCCACCCACACGCCTCAACCCGCTCCACACACGAAAAATGGTTCGTTCCTCCTCTGATCATGAGGATGAAACTGTTGATCGTGATACTGCTGATGATGATTATGACGGTGATGATGTAGACGATGATGATGATGATGATGATGATGATGATGATGATGATGATGATGATGAGGATGAGGATGATGGTCATGATGATGCTGATGATGATGGCGATGACGATCACACGATCACGATGATGATAATGATAATGATGGTGATGTTGATGATGGTGATGCCGATGATGATGCTGACCATGCGGATGATGATGCTGATGCTGATGCTGGTCATGATGATTATGATGCTGATGCTGATTCAGATGATGATGCTGATGATGCTGACCACCAACATCATCGCCACCATCACCATCACGATCATTTACTCCTCTGCCTTCCTCGTAGAAGGGGAGGCGCGCTGAAAAGGAGACGCTGGACTGGGTCGCGACCTTCGCGCGGGTAACGACGGGCTCCACCTCAAAGTCGGCGAGCAAAATGTCCCTCTCTTCCTCGTCCTGAGCCGGGCGGCTCCTGCCGCTCGTGGTCCTCGCCGTTGTCCTCCTGCTCGTCCTGCTGGTGCTCTTCCTCCTGCGGATCTTCGCACTCATGCAATATTATGCTCCTCCTGATGATCCTTCTCCTGCTCCACCCTGGTGCACCTGCTTCGCATTATCCTGCTTCTGCTCCAGGCCTTGCCCCAGGCCGTGCTTCTACTGCCGTTGTCGTTGCTGCTTCTTGCCTTCTCACGCGATGTCTCAATTTCACCTGGTCCAAAACTGGCTACATTACGTCCGCTGTTCCGCCTCGTGCTCGCCGCAAAGCTTGCGCCGTCCATTCTGATATTATGCTTCCTGCTCCTGATCATGCTACTCGCCCTCCTCGCTTCCTCCTCCTCCTCCTCCTCGTGTTGCTCCTCCTCCTCCTCCTTGTACTCCTCCTCTTCCTCCTCGTCCTCCTCAGCCTCTTCCTAATTACTCCTCCTCCTCCTCCTTCTCCTCCTCCTCATCATCATATTTTTCCTCATCTTCCTTATTGTTCCTCTTTCTCCCCCTCCACCTCATCCCACTCCTCCTCCTCCTTCTCCTCCTCATCACCATCACCATCACCATCATCATCATCATCATCATCATCATCATCATCATCATCATCATCATCAGAATCAGAATCAGAATCAGAATCAGAATCATAATCAGCATCAGCATCAGCATCAGCATCATCATCATCATCATCATCATCATCATCATCATCATGCTCATCATCATGCTCATCATCATCATCATCATCATCATCATCATCGTCGTCATCATCATCAGCATTATCATCAGCATCATCACCACCACCACCATCATCATACTCATAATCAGAATCGCCATCCACAACATCACCAACATCACAATCGCCGTCGCCAGCGCCGTCATCGTCATCCCCACCATCACCACCACCATCATCATCAGCAACATCATCATCATCATCATCATCATCATCATGACCATCATCATCATGCTCATCATCATCATCATCATCATCATCATCATCATCATCATCATCATCATCATCATCATCATCATCATCATTACCATCATCATTACCATCATCATTACCATCATTACCATCGCCATCACCGTTACCATCACCATCGTCACCATATCATAATTATCGACGTTGTCATCATCACCACTATCACCATCATCAGCATCATCATCAGCGGAGCGCGCCGGCGGCGGCGCCGGAGGTGCCGCCAAGGGGTCCCAACGCCGACCAACAAAACGCGCGGAGTTCCAAAACTTTATGACTACGCAATGCTTCTTCTCAGGTCGTCCTCTTCCTCTTCCTCCTGTTCCTGTTCCTCCTCCTCCTCCTCCTCCTCTTCCTCTTCGTCCTGTTCCTCCTCTGCCTCCTCATCCTTTTCCTCCTCCTCCACTTCTTTCCCCTCCCGGGACGTGCCCTAAAGCTTCGCGAGGTTCGGCTAGCTCCAACCTCCACGGTCGTCGCCGCGAAGGAGCCTCTTAAAACCGCACGCACCTGCGGGAGCGCAGCGGACACCTGCGCCTCGCTGAGGGGCGACCCGAACGGGGCGAATTGGCAAGACATGATGTGCACAAAGGCAGAACAATTAAGAACATCGGATGAGGCACCCGTGGGGACAGACCGAGGCGAGCGATCGGACGACTGGGGCGAGGTCGCTTGAGAATGCGAGCGAAGAGCGAAACAGGAACTGATGATGGGCATCGTGCCCACTCTCTCCGTGCCAATTCTGATCGTGCCGAGCATCGTGCGGAATCGAATCGTGAGCTTTCGGGCTGCGTCCAGCAAAGCAAGAGCAGGCCGGTTTGAAATGTGGTATCTGCGGCCTACGGGCCGCCGAGGGCTCTCAGACAAATCGAGGCAGGGGCTAGGGAAAGAAGAGAACGCATCGAATCAAAAAGAAACCAATCGATCTGACGAACGAGGCGGCGATGCCATAGGGACCGCATCGAAATTCGAACTGCGAACGCGGGGGGAAACGCGTTGAAATGCGAGTGGGCCGATCGACACGATGGGCACCTCTTCCTCGAATTGCCAGCGCTCACCGACTGAGTCCCCTGGCCTCGAACGTGCAGCACAGAGCGGCACAGGATAGCACGGGTATCTGGAGAGATGGGATGTGAGAGTAGACAGAATTGCTATCGAAGAGTCGGGAGAAACGGGAATAGCCAGCCCGAGCAGGATATGGCTGCAGAAGCGCGGGACAGGGATCAGAGAGCAGGGCTGAAGGGAAGTGGGTAGCATAGAAGACCTTGCAAATTTACAGCTCCCGAAAAACTCTGTTCCCTTCAGCCTCAAAGTCGCCAGGCTCAAGCTTCACCTTTTGGGCCAATGACCGGCCTCACTGCGCGCCTTGTGCGCTGCCAGAATCTCCTCTTCTCCGACGATGCACGTCCATCCGCGCCTCATGAGATCCACCAGCAAGTCCATCTTGGCACGCCAATTAGTAAGCCCATCCACCAGCATGGCGGGATGATCCACCCACCTGATCTCGCAGCTCATGGCGTTCATCGCATGCCTGATGACTTGGATCTGAGTCGAGCACTTTCGATCTCGCCCACCTGTGGTCTCTCGCTGCAGGCAGTCGCGCAGCGACTTGGCATCCACGATGCACAGCCCCTTGCGCAGCATCTCCGCATTCTTCTCCTCCAGGTTCTTGCCCGCCAGTGCTAGCGGCCCACGATGCTCGCACCGCCTCTCCCACTCGCCCACCCGAAGCCCGAGAACACGAACTCGTGGCATAGCGTGACCACCCAGCCCAGCTCAGCAACACCAGTGTGGAGCGCCACCGTCTCCGCGCGTAGCGTCGAATCCACCGCTCGAGTCGTCCTTGAGCTCCTCCACGCCAGTAGACTGGCAGGACTACGCTCTCCAGCAGCAACGCCGCATGACGTGGCACGCGCCGCGTAGGCTCCCTGAGACCCACCTTCCCTGCTGCTGTGCAAACTGGCGTCCGTGATCGAGACCCACAGCAGCTTCTCGAACGGAATCGACCATGCCGTGATCCCCAGCTCCGCAGTGTCTTATGTGCTTCACCAGCTGGTTGATCTCCTTCACGTCCTTCCTTGCTCAGCGCCTGTTGAAGTAAACGACAGCGCCCAGCTCCGTCGGCCCTGAGCTCCCGCGCCAGCCAGTTGAGAGACCCGATCACAGCTCGAGCTTGACAGCATTCCCCGGGGGAGCACTCTTCATCTCCGTTCTTGCCCCTGGCCACCTGCACCGGCGCGAGTCGCTCCTCAATGAACTTCCTCATGGGCACGTGGAAATTGAAGCCCTCGTCCTGCAGGCAGTGGCGCCCGTTGAACATGGCCCCCTCCGGGTCCGCCCACAATGATTTGAGCTTCCCGAATTTGCGCCGCTCCCTCAGCTGCTCCATCATCGCCTGGTGATGGTCTCCTCCAACGTCCAAGATGTCGCCCACTTCCACCGCCACTATGCCCATCGACATCCGGCTTGTGCTGGATACCTGGGCCTCCCACTCCTCGCTCTCCTCCAAGGTCAGCGAGGCGCACAAGCGGTTATACTGATCCTCCAGCAGGAAACAGCATGAACACCGCGGGGTCCAGCGTACTCTGGCGGCAGCCCCGTTCCACAAGATCCCTCTTGAGGCCTTCCGGAAGCGAAGTGGAGCATCATCCAGACGTACACTCCTGAGACCAGTTCGATAGGCTGCACGGGCTCCATGCCTGGAGGCCCGCTCCTGGGCTGCTCTGCGTGGAGCTTGCCGTTCTCCCTCGCCAGTTTGTCAGACTGCATAAGAGCCTTCCACAGGTCCCCAATGGTCGCCTTCCACTTGTTGGGCGCCGCGATCTGCATAATCATCGTGAGAGAGCTCGTCGTAACTGTTGGAGCTGACCGAACCAGAGACAGGAAATCTGGATCTTGATCACCTCGAACGCACAATCGGCTCTTGAAACTAGCAGCAACCCCAGACTTTTCTGAAGGCTTTTTCCTCCGCACCATCCGGGGCGGAATAATTCGGTCCTCCTTGCCCTGCCGTGCTAGCGCCTCTCTCACCTTCCGGCTTTCCACCAATGACAGCTCGCGTGCTCCACCAGCAGATTTGACCCCGTCCCACTCGGCAGTATCTGAAGCAATCCACTCGGGCCACTCCTCCGCAGGTATCTCACGATCAAACACTTCATCTCCTTCGCGTTTCTTAATAAAGTACGCCTCCGATACTGAAGTAGAACCAGAAGCAGCCTCGATAAAGAAGATGCCCTCCTCCAACTCGGCCCACCAGTCCGTGCTCAACAGGTCCTCGTCGCTACCGCCAGGGATGACGGCCTCCTTCGCCGAGACTGCATTCTCGATGGCCGACTCGACCCTGCACCGTGTGAGCACTGGCCCTCCTTCTCCTCTTTCTAGCTTGCGAATCAATCCCTATACTGGGCCCCGACACCTCCAGCTCTATGCCCGGCGAGTCCGGAACCTCCTCGATACTCTCGGCAGCAGCCTGCGCAGCCCGCTTGAGCAGCTCCTCCTCCGACTTGGTGTCCGTCTCCTCGGACTTGGGCCTGGCGTTCCTCTCGAACGGCGCTTCCTCGTTCAGCGCCGCCTTGAACTCCTCCTCAATGGCCTTCTGCATATCCTCGTCTTGGGCGGTCTTCTCCTTCACCTCCTCGCTCGTATCTGTCGGACCTGGCACGTCGGCAGGGGGTGCTGCGCCTGGTCCAGGTGCTCCAGGTCCTCCTTCGGGCTGTTGAGCTTCACGTTCTTGAGGTTCAGCTGGGCTGGTCTTGGGCTCCGGTGGCCCCGCAGGTACTTCGCGCGGTGGGAAGAATTCAAGATCCCCATCCCAAGCCCATTCTGGAAGGGGGCCTTCAGCAGCAACGTCCGAGAACCCATGTCGCCCCCCACGTCTGCTCAGCTGCTCCCTGAGGTCGCCGTAGTGAGCGCTTAGTATCTCGGCACATCTGCACTCGTCGCTGGTCGCAAGCCGCACCTGCTCCAAGCTGCACTGCCGCAGCTCGCCCTTGTTCACCCAGACCGAGCCGTCCTTCACCATGGGCGCCACGCACGGCCCAATCCACCTCTCCTTCTCGTAGTCCGGCGCACACTTGTCTCCACTGTCCTTGGTGAACTTCCTCCAGACTCGGGCCCAATCTCCTGGTTGTACCTGCGCGCGTGGACGTACTCCGCTGGCCAGAACTCGCTTGATGGATCCATGGCTGTCCACCTCCATCATAGCACGATGGGCAAAGAGACGCAGACGATGAGCTCGTTGACCTTCAGCGTCGGAATCCTGCGTGAGCAACCTCGCGCCCATGCAGTCATCCGACAGAAGACTACCAGGCAGCCGCGGTAGTTGCCCCAGAACCCGTTGCACTGGAGTCACCCCTGAGCGATGCACGAACCGGTTCGTCGCCGCCTCGCACGCCATGATCAGCGCCTCTGCTTCCTTCCTAGTCTCTGGCGCCTCCAGCTCGCACGCCTTCGCGTAGATAGCCCTGAGACGACCCCCTGCTCGTTCAGTCTTGGCGTTCTTCCACGGTGCTCTACGTCGATAGTTGACGCCAGGCATCCTGCCACCGATGCTCTGTCCGCAAAAGTGCCCAGAAACTCCTTGCCCTCGCCCGCCATGGGGATCTCTGGAGGTCCGAACACGCGCACCTAGCAGCGGCAGAAAGCAAGCCATACGTTCCAAGGGGTCTTCTTGCCCTTGGGGACACGCTGGAACTTGGAGTAGTGGGTTCCCCAGTCGGTGACATTGAGGTACGGCGCGTGGTTCATGCGGTAAGACTTGGGAACAGCTCCAACCCTCCGAGGCTTCGGCCTCGCTCTCGCCTTGCAGACGTCGCACTCAAACTTAGTCTTAACCCAGCGCACCAGATGAGGACGGACTCGACCCAGTCGCAATGCCCTGCAGAAGTCCACAGACGCTGGATGCGCCCACTGCTCGTGCAGCTCCCGTATCAGCTTCTTCTCCACCTCCGTCGGCTCGGTGATGTCGTCGTTCTCGAAATCTTTTAGCGGTTCCTCCCCAGGCGCCTCCGCGTCCTCGGCGCCCTCCGCATCTTCCTCCTGGTGCACCTGTTGATCCGCCGCTTGATCTTCGCGCAGCTGTCGGCGAAGTCCTCGAAGACTTGCCTTGGAGAGGGCCTTCGGATACTTCTGCCGTTGATTAGAACCTCGTGCTCGTGGTCACCCCTGCGCTTCTTCTCGAGCTCAGCTGCGCTGAACGGAGAGGAGAGTTGGTGGTGAAGCTGGTCGGCTTCTCCCAGCTCTTTCCCTCTGGACTCCTGAATCCGAAGACACATTGATCCGCATGAACCACTTGAACTCCCTCGAGCTTCATAAGCGCCTGCACCTCCGGCTCCTCAATGCTCTTCGCGGTGCGCGGATGCTCGAACAGGAAGTACAAGCACTTCCCAGCCGCATGCCGCTCTGCCAACACCTTGATAGTGAAGCGAAGATGCCCGAAGACCAGAACTGACATGCGCCCGCGCTTTCTCTGGATCAATCCTCCCAGAATTCCGCTCCATGAGAGCGCAGAAAGGACCGCGCGGCGGTGAGCCCACAGTGCGATCTGGGTCCCGTGCACGAGCGACAGCTAGACAGTCAGCACGATCCTGGGCCCGGTCAAAGTGCCGTCCCAGCTTGAGATAATACGCCACACCATCACCAAGCTCGCCCTTCTCCAGCTCCTCCGAGACGCGTGGCACCGAATACACCTCGGCGACCTTGATCTGCTGCTCCTTGCGAATCTCGGCTAACACCTAATGCGGCACGTCTTGGGTCTCCTCATTCAGAAACGTGAAGTTGTCCTCCAGCTCCCAGTTCACAAGAACCACCTCCTCAACCAGCTCCTCTGGCAGCTCCACGAACTCCTCCAAAATCCTGGCCCCTCAGCTTTCACCAGCGCTTCCCGACCAAGTAGACCCGATCGTGCTGGAGCTTCTTCACGGTCTTGAGAGCAGCCTCAGTGGTGATCATGATGATGCCGTCGCCGCAATTCTCCTGACTCTTCTCCAGGCCGACCGGGTCCCATGGGATGAGCTCCCCTGGAACGGCGTCGTCAGGGTTCGTTAGTCTTCCCCGGACCACCATCCGCAATCCTCGTACTCCATCGTCTCCTCGCCTCGCTTCCTTACCTTCTTCCGCTCCCGAGGTGGCACCTTCGCTTCTGCTTGGCTTGACGTCGCCCGTGGCGATGAGCGCGGCGGTGCCCTTCTCAACGGAGCCCTCCGCGCAGGCCTCGCAATGCGCTCCCCGAAGACCTCCCCCATGGACTCGCCCTTCAGCCTCAGCAGCGTCTTGGCCTTGTGAATCGCCATCAGCATGTGCGCCTTGAGCCCCTTCCCCCATCCGCCGCCGCACTGCGTGCAGGTCATCGCCGCCGCCGCGCCGCCCATGCCCTGGATCTTCTCGATGGGATGTGGGCATTCGCTCACCCTCATCATGAACTGGCCGTTGGCGTCTTCAGGGGGTAGCTCAGAATCCACTTCCAATGCGTCCGTTTCTCCGGCAAGACCCCCCACTCCTGGAAGGCGCAGCTCTCGGTCCGGACACAACAACATGGCCAGTGCCCACCTCTCTCATAGAGACTTCTGTGTCGGCCTTTCGGAGGGTGAGTGTCATGTTATCGAGATGCACCAGGGCCTTGAATATGCGATGGGTCTTGACTGGGGGCAACATGGGCACATTCCTCTAGACAACTGTAAGCTCCAAGAGACCATGGGACCCCCAATGCCGAAGGGCGTGATTACGACTCCTACTGCTTTAGCGCGACCTCCTACTCCTTGGGCTCGGGCTGGCATATCGAACCACTTGAACTTAATTAAGGCCATGCTTCGTGAGAGCCTTGCTGAGCTGCAGAATGGCCTCCGCCCCAATGAGCCCTGAATGGGCCGCAGTATCCACCAGTGCTTCGCCGTCCCCAAGGGCTAGCCCACGCCGATCTCCAGACCCCCCGCGCTCTGAAGCTCGTTCGAATTCTAATAATCCTTGCGCTCGTTGAAGACACCCCAGGCTGCCAGGCACTCCGGTTCCCTCAGAAAGTGCTCCAAAGACGCGCCCCGCTCCCCGCAGGCTACCGAGACTGCCCAGACGAGACGCCGATACAGATGAGCCCGATGTGGTCCTCTGGAGGCTTCGGGTGGAGGCTCGTGATGATGACGATGCTCGCGCACTCGATGAAATCGCCCTCGGACGACGCCCCGTCCGGCTGCGCGAGAGCGGAGGCTCCTAGAAAGAAGCCCTGCTTCGGCTTACCAGCCGACGCCGCAGACGCAGCGCCACGAGCATCCGGTGGGTTCGTGCACTCCTTCGCCCAATGGCCGACCTGACCGCGCCGCGCACACTTGGTCCAGAGCTTGGTCGAGTCGATGTGCACCCTGACCTTGCGACCCTGGCCGTCCTTGTACCGCGTGCTGGCCCCAAAGCGAGCCGCTGGTGGTGTTGGCGCTCCTCCCTTGTCCTTGCTATTGCCCTTGCCGCCGCCCCTATGGAACCCTCGCCGGTTCTTCTCCTGCTTCAAGGACTCGCGCGCCGCCTGATACGAGGCCAGCGCCGCGGTGACGTCAGCTTCCTCGTGCACCACCTCCTACAGATCGTCCTCCATGACGTAGATGTACTCTGGGTCGTCTTCGACCTCCTCGCTCTCCATGACTGGGTAGTGGGAATTCCCCCTCTCGATGGGTTCGCCCTCGTCGTCGCCATAGAAGTGCCAATCGCGCTTCCTCTTGTCGAGCCGACGCAGCGCCTTGATCGCCTCAGCCTCCGCAAAGCTGCCTGCCGCCCACGTCTTGATCATGTCCTCGCCCTTGTCGCCCAGCTTCGCGTGCCTCATCATGATGCAGTCCCTGGCCTCCGACGGCACCTGGGCGCCCTCGCGCTTCAGCTCGTTGAACCTCGTGACCACAACCAGCGTGCACTCCAACATCGACTGGCCCTTCTCGCGAGTCGACGCGCACGCCGCCTTCTCGAAAGCCCTCGGCATAGTCTGCTTCATGTACGGCGCCAGCGCTTCGTCCAAGACCGCGGCGATGTTGTCCAGGCCGTTTTCGCCCGCGATGTCGGACACCTCCATGTCGGCGATCGCCTCCTTCGCAGTCCCCGTCGAACGCCTGGCCAGCTTTGCCCCCCACTTCGAGCGAGGAATGTCCGTGGTGCCCCGCCACGGCACCAGTTCTTTCTTCCACCGCTTGTAGCTGACCTCCGGCTGGTTGCCGTCGTAGCCGGGCGGAGGCCCTCTGTCGCGACTACATCCATGGCCTCGGTCATCTGCCTCGTCGTCTTCTCCAGCCATCGCAGCCTGGGAGCCAGTGGCCGTCGCCGGCTCCGCTGCCACTGAAATGCCAATGGGCCGATCGACACGATGGGCACCTCTTCCTCGAATCGCCGGCGCTCACCGACTGAGCCCCCCGGCCTGGAACGCGCAGCACAGAGTGGCACAGGATAGCGCGGGCATCTGGAGAGATGGGATGTCAGAGTAGACTCGATTGTCATCGAAGAGTCGGGAGAGAAGCGGGAATAGCCAGCCCGAGCAGGATATGGCTGCAGAAGTGCGGGACAGGGATCAGAGAGTAGGGCTGAAGGGAAGTGGGTAGCACTGAAGACCTCGCAAATTTACACGCGTCAAGCGTGATCGATTCGGTAAACGAGCGGGTCAGGACGCAGTGGATCTTGGGAGGGGATATCAGCAAGCCTTGACTCCAAATAGACAGCAGGACAAGATGAGGACGAGAGGAGGATGGGAGGAGGGCGAAAGGAGGACGGGAGGAGAGCGGGGGGACAAAATCAAGCAAGTGCAAGCAAGTAAGCGGAAGCAAGCAAGCGCAAGCGAGCAATAACAAGCAAGCAAGAGCTAGCGATCAAGTGCAAGCAAGCAAGGGCCAGCACAGGCATAGGCATAGGCATAGGCGCAGGCATAGGAGTTAGGGGGGGCATCGGTATAGGCATAGCCATAAGAATTAAGGGGGGGGCGTGGGAATTAGGGAGAGGGGTGGCAACGGACCAATTAGTAGAGAACGAACTAAAACTCCTAAAGGGCAAGCCTATTTGGAGAACGACTGGGGAGCATCAGCAGCTGCAGACTCAACGAAAAAAAAACTAACGAGGTCTAGCGAACGCTGTGCCTAGCTCCGCTCAATGCTCTGGGGGACTTGGAATAGGCGAGGGCCGCCGCGGCGAGTTGCTCCACAAAGCCCGGGGCTCGCCGTGGTCTCGGGCTTGGACCGTCCTTCAACGCGTGTCTGAGCGGGAAAAAGTCGGTAGCTTCCTGGACAAGCGCCTCGCCCCAAACACCCCAACCCTTGATCGCAGCGATGGCTGCGCGCGCGAGCGCGGCGCGAGAGGCAGCTTGCAGCTTCGGCGCCCTGGGCGCGCGGGCCTTCCCGAGTCGCGACATTGAAAATAATCGCTTCTGGGCATAGCGCAGTGCGGGGCCTCGTAAACGCTGGCCGGCCGGGCGCGCTCCTCGCGCGCGAAGTCAGGGGGGGGGGGGGGAAGGCTGGCCGACGCGCGGCAGGGCGGGGGGCGCGCGCGGAGTGCGCGGCCGGGGGGCGCAGGCAGCGGTGATGGCAACGCCGCGAGCCGCGCGCTTCCCTTTCGGAGGGCGCCACAGGCATCCGACCTGACCGCGGGCCCGAGTCGGAGACCGAGATGCTTGAGCCGAAATTGCTACGGACCTGGTCCTCCTCCTCCTCCTCCTCATCCTCCTCCTCCTCCTCCTCCTCTTCCTCCTCCTCTGGCCTTATGGCGAGAAATTAAGGACTGGTTTTCACAGGCCCACTCCTACTCTCTTGGAGGGCTCACCTGGACGTCGGCCAGAGTGGCTGCTTGTTTGGCAAGCGGTATGGGCATCTTTCTGTTGGCCTGGAGCCTCGCTCTCGGAGTCCCTCGTCGTTATCTGGAGCCTACTTGACTTGACTCGATTCGACTTGACAATACCGTTCGAGCAATGATGTCACCTCCACTCCACTCTGCTCTGGGCACGCCCTGCAGACGGGCACTATCAAAAGCCACGATGGCATCGCCGAGGAGCTGAGTAAACCCTCAACTTGCTGCAACATCCTCCTCCTCCTCCTCCTTGTCCTCCTCCTCCTCCTTCTCCTCCTCTCGGCGGCGAGCCCTGGGGGGAAATGAGAAGGGGCGGGCCTCCTCAGACGGCTCGGGAGTCCCCTGGCCGTCTGAGAAGGTTTCTGAACAGAAAACTTCTCAGAAGGCGCGAGGGTTTCTGAGAAGTCCCGCCGCCTTCCGAGAAGGCCTTCTCGTTCGCACTTCCCCCCTTGCTCGCCGCACAGCATCAGCCCCGTCACTCCGTCGACTTCAGCTGCTTGTACGAGTATGCGCCTGCGCTGCCGCTGTCGTAGCCCATCTGCCCCCCGCCCCCCCGGCGGGCGGCGAGCGGCGCCCCCCAGCGACGGGGCGAGCGGCGTCCCCTCCTCCTCCCATCCTCCTCCCCCTCCCCTTCCTCCTCCTCTTCCTCCTCCACCTCTTGCTCCTCCACCTCCTGCTCCTCCTCCTCCTCCTCCTCCTCCTCCTCCTCCTCCTCATCATCATCATCATCAGCATCAGCAGCAGCAGCATCAGCATCAGCATCAGCATCAGCATCAGCATCAGCATCAGCATCAGCATCATCATCAACCACCACCACCACCACCACCACCATCCTCATCATCATCATCATCATCATCATCATCATCATCATCATCATGATACCATCACCATCACCATCAGCCATCACCATCACCATCACCATCACCATCACCATCACATCACCTCACCATCACCATCACCATCACCACCATCACCATCACCCTCACCATCCCATCACCATCACCATCACCATCACCATCACCATCACCATCACCATCACCATCACCACCACCACCACCATCATCATCTCATCATCATCATCATCATCATCATCATCATCATCATCATCCAGCATCGTCGTCGTCATCGTCATGTCATCGTCCCATCATCATCATCATCATCATCATCATCATCATCAGATCACATCATCATCATCATCATCATCATCATCATCCCACCACATCACCATCATCATCATCATCATCATCATCATCATTCTCATCATCATCAACATCATCATCATCGTCATCGTCTATCGTCATCGTCATCGTCATCATCATCATCATCATCATCATCATCATCATCATCATCAATCATCATCACAATATCATTATCATCATCCTCATCCTCATCCTCATCCTCATCATCCATCCTCATCCTCTCATCCTCATCCTCATCCTCATCCATCCTCATCCTCATCCTCATCCTCATCCTCATCTCATCCTCCTCATCATCACACATCATCATCATCATCATCATCATCATCATCATCATCATCATCATCATCATCATCATCATCAGCATCAGCATCAGCATCAGCATCATCATCATCAGCATCAGCATCAGCAGCATCATCATCAGCATCAGCATCAGCATCATCATCAGCATCATCATCATCAGCATCAGCATCAGCATCATCATCATCATCATCATCATCATCATCATCATCATCATCATCATCATCATCATCATCATCATCATCATCATCATCATCATCATCATCATCCGCATCCTCCTTTTCTTCCTCCTCCTCTCCGTCCTCCTCCTTCCTCCTCATCAGAATCCTCCTCGTTTTCCCCCTTCCTCCTCACCAGAATCCTCCTCCTGCTCCTCCTCCTCCCTCCTCCTCCTCCTCCTCCTCCTCCTCCTCCTCGTCCTCCTCTTTCCTGCATATCAGAAACCTCATCCTCCTCCTCTTCCTCCGCCTCCTCCTCCTGCCCTTTTTCCTCCGCCGCCTCCTCGCTTTTGTCCGCGCTTGGGGCAGCGGACCCTGGCTGCTGGAGCTGCCAGGCAAACCCAAGGGAACGCTTGTTGGACTCGCAACTCCCATGCAGCTCCCGTATTGCCCCCCCGCGCGCTGCCCAAATCTGGATTACAACATTTCCTGGGTAGCTCCTTGAAAGAACTCGTCCCCATCAGCTTTTCCCCTCTCCCCCGCCTCGCCTCTCCATCACTTCCTCCTTCTCCCCGAAGGCATTTTTGGGGGGCGCCCGAAGAGGGCTCCGAGTTCCACGCAGACATCCTCAGGATGGTTCAGCCGAGCCCCTTCGAGAGAGGCCAAAGAAAACAGTAGCGCCCAAAACGCACTCCGAGACCCACGCGGTTCACTCGAGGCCCCCAGAAAAGAAACCCCCACAACCCTCCGAGATTGAGAAACTTGGGAAGCAAAAGTCATTATGGTGGTACGCGCTCTTCTCGAAGCCCGCCGCCGTCTGAGAAGGCATGCCCCCTCTCTTACTCCCCCCAGAGGCTCGCCCGTTGAGTGAGGACGACGCTGCGGGCAAGACAAGGGTGCCATTAAAACCCGCACCAATCCGCAGGCCCTCTCGTGGGGCCACAGGGCTCTGGGGCTTAGGCTTGCTGCCCGCTGTTCCACTTCCAGTTTCAAATTTCCAATGCTATCCGCCACCGTGCCGCGAGGCGCGACATGCAATTTTCTGCAGGCTCTCATGTGTTCTCTGTTCTCTGTACTCGGGATTCTGGGCTCCTGTAACATTTTGAAAGCATCGGCCCCGAAATCCAGAATTGCCCGGGCTTTCCCGCGAATTTCGCGCGCGCGCCGTGGAAGATGAGGAGACTGACTCGCTCGAGGGCGCCCGCCTCGCGATGCCGGCCCAGCGACGGCCCGCGCGAGGCACCCGCGGGCAAACGCGGATCGCGCGAGTAGACCTGGGGGCGCTCCCGGGCGAGGGAGCGGGCGCAGGAGGGGCGCCCGCGCCACCCCCGCCCAATGCAACTGGCGCGCCGCCGCGCCGGGCTGTCGCGATAGCCGCGCGGGCCACCTCGCGGGCGTCGCTGGATGATGCCGCGGCGCCCCTGAAGTCTGCCAGGGCGACGCCAACCATGTCGCTCACGGCGTCGGCGCCGTTGTCGGCAAGCAGCGGAGCAGCGTCGGAAACAGGAATAGCGCCTCGGGGCAAACTGCGCGAAGCTGAGAGATCAATCCCGACTGCGCCATCTCTCGCTGGAAGAATCCTCAAAACGCGCCGACAGCGCGGCGATGTGCGCGCGCATCGCGAAGCGCGACCGCGACGCGCGGGAGGAAAGGCCCCCAACATCTGCCAGACCTGGCGGGCGCGCCCCGACGAGGGAAGACGCAGTGCAGTGCGCGTGCCCGGTGCCCGAGCAAGTCATGGCTGGCGGCGAGGAAACCGCGCACTCGGGTCGAACCGCGCATCGTCGAGCACCAGAGGGGGCCACTCTGCCCCCATGCGACGCAGCAGGGGGCATGATCGACTCGCGCGAGGGCACAGTCGGCGGCGTTGGCCGCCGACGCCACTCGATGAACGTGCTGATTGCAATTTGCACGCAGCGCCATGCGCCAAATTGAATGGACCAAGCAAGCGTGGTCGAACTGCTTCGCCGCACCAGACCGGGCGGCCCACTCGCTGCCTGAATTGCATGAAAGAAAAATATTCGCGCATCGGCCCGACGGGAGCAGCTCGAAGGTGGCCGGGCCCAGCGCGATGCTGAGCACCTCCAAACCCCCAGTGCGATTGTCGCGCCTTTCCCTAGAGAAAACCAAACCAAGGGCTCAGTTTCTTAGCCGGCCTGCGCTCTCAATGCCGCGGCGCGTCCGTTGGTTTTTGCTCGCGTGTCATTGCGCGAAGCAGCGCAGGGCGCGCGGACGCGCAACGGAGACGCCGACCTCTGGCTCGCCCAAGTGGCGCCGACCTCCGGCCCGCGTTGTTTTTTTGCCTATGTGCGATTGCGATTGGCTGGGCCAGGGCGCGCCCCAAGACGCCGGGCGGCGGCGCCGACCTCTGGCCCGCGCCGGTTCTTGCTTATTTGCGCTTGCGATTGGCCGCGCAGGGGAGCGCGCAGGACGCCGGGCGGCGGCGCCGACCTTTGGCCCGCGTAATATTTGCGATTGTGCTTCGCCTTTCGAGAGCCCGCCCAAAGACGCCTGGCGGCCGCGCCACCCCTGGCTAGTTGGCGCTGGTCTCTGATTATTTGCGATTGTGTTTCGCCTGTCCAGGGCCCGCCCAAAGACGCCTGGCGGCCGGGCGCACCGCATGGCTCGCTGGCGCTGGTTTTTGATTATTTGCGATTGTGCTTTGTCTTCCCAGTGCCCGCCCAAGGACGCCTGGCGGCCGCGACCACCCTGGCTCGCTGGCGCTGGTTTTTGATTATTTGCGACTGTGCTTGCCCCCCCAGGTCCCGTCCAAGGACGCCTGGCGGCCGCGCGCCCCCCTGGCTCGTTGGCGCTGGTTTCTGATCATTTGCGATTGTGGGCCTGCGCACGGAAGCCTGGCGGCCGCGACCCCCCTGGCTCGCTGGCGCTGGTTTCTGTTTATTTGCGAATGTGTTTGCCCTCCCCCCAGGCCCCGTCCAAGCACGCCTGGCGGCCGCGCGCGCCCCCTGGCTCGCTGGCGCTGGTTCCCGATTATTTGCGATTGTGCTTTGCCTGTCCAATGCCCGCCCGAAGACGCCGGGAGGCCGCGATCCCACTGGCTCGCTGGCGCTGGTTTCTGTTCATGTTCGATTGTGCTTGCCCCCCCCCCCTCTCCAGCCCCGTCCAAGGGCGCCTGGCGGCCGCGCGCCCCCCCTGGCTCGTTGGCGCTGGTCTCGGGATATTTGCGATTGCGCTTCGCCTTTCGAGGGCCCGCCCAAAGGCGCCTGGCGGCCGCGCAACCCCTGGCTCGCTGGCGCTGGTTTCTGATTATTCGCGATTGTGTGGTTCGCCTGTCCAGGGCCCGCCCAAAGACGCCTGGCGGCCGCGCGCACCGCCTGGCTCGCTGGCGCTGGTTTCTGATTATTTGCGAGTGTGCGTTTTGCCTTCCAGGACCCGCCCAAGGACGCCTGGCGGCCGCGACCACCCTCGCTCGTTGGCGCTGGCTTCTCATGTTTTACGAGTGTGCTTGCTCCCAAAGGACCCGTCCAAGGACGCCTGGCGGCCGCGCGCCCCCCCTGGCTCTTGGCGCTGGTTTCGGATCATTTGCGATTGTGAGCCCGCGCAAGGAAGCCTGGCGGCCGCGACCCCCCTGGCTCGCTGGCGCTGGTTTCTGATTATTTGCGATTGTGCGTTTGCCTCCCCCCAGGCCCCGCCAAGGGCGCCTGTCGGCCGCGCGCGCCCCCCCTGGCTCGCTGGCGCTGGTTCCCGATTATTTGCGATTGTGCTTCGCCTTTCCAGGGCCCGCCCAAAGACGCCTGGCGGCCGCGACACCCCTCGCTCGTTGGCGCTGGTTTCTGATTATTCGCGCTTGTGCTTGCCCCCCCCAGGCCCCGTCCAAGCACGCCTGGCGGCCATGCGTGCCCCCTGGCTCGCTGGCGCTGGTTTCGAAATATGTGCGATTGTGTCTCGCATTTTCCAGCGCTCGCCCAAAGGCGCCTGGCGGCCGCGACCCCGCTGGCTCGCAGGCGCCCGTTTCTGATTATTTTCGATTGTGCTTGCCCCCCCCGGCCCCGCCAAGGGCGCCTGGCGGCCGCGCGCCCCCCCTGGCTCGTCGGCGCTGGTTTCGGAATATCTGCGATTGTGCTTCGCCTGTCGAGAGCCCGCTCAAAAGACGCCTGGCGGCCGCGCCACCCCTGGCTCGTTGGCGCTGGTTTTCTGATTTTCTTGCAACTGTGTTTCGCCCATCCAGGGCCAGCCCAAAGACGCCTGGCGGCCGCGCGCGCCGCCTGGCTCGCTGGCGCTGGTTTTTGATTATTTGCGAGTGCGCGTTGCCTTTCCAGGGCCCGCCCAAGGACGCCTGGCGGCCGCGGCCGCGACCACCCTGGCTCGCTGGCGCTGGCTCTCGATTATTTGCGATTGTGCTTGCCCCCCCCCCCCCCAGGTCCCGTCCAAGGACGCCTGGCGGCCGCGCGCCCCCCCTGGCTCCTTGGCGCTGGTTTCAGATCATTTGCGATTGCGAGCCCGCGCAAGGAAGCCTGGCGGCCGCGACCCCCCTGGCTCGCTGGCGCTGGTTTCTGTTTATTTGCGATTGTGTTTGCCTCCCCCCAGGCACCGTCCGAGGACGCCTGTCGGCCGCGTGCCCCCCCCTGGCTCGCCGGCGCTGTTCCCAAGCATTTGCGATTGTGTTTCGCCTATCCAGGGCGCGCCCAAAGACGCCTGACGGCCGCGCGCCCCCTCGCTCGTTGGCGCCGGTTCCCGATAATTTGCGATTGTGCTTGCTCCCCCCAGGCCCCGTCCAAGAACGCCTGGCGGCCGCGCGCCCCTTGGCTCGCTGGCGCTGGCCCCCGATTCTTTGCGATTGTGTTTCGCCTTTCCAGGGCCCGCCCAAAGACGCCCAGCGGCCGCGACCCCGCTGGTTCGCTGGCGCTGGCTCCTGATTATTTGCGATTATGCTTGCCCCCCCCCCCCCCCCAGGCCCCGTTCAAGGACGCCTGGCGGCCGCGCGCCCCCCTGGCTCGTTGGCGCTGGTTTGGGAACGCTCGCGATTTTGCTTCGCCTGTCGAGAGCCCGCCCAAAAGCGCCTGGCGGCCGCGCCACCCCTGGCTCGTCGGCGCTGGCTTCTGATTATGGTCGAATGTGTTTCGCTTTTCCAAGGCCCGCCCAAAGACGCCTGGCGGCCGCGCGCGCCGCCTGGCTCGCTGGCGCTGGTTCCCGATTATTTGCGATTGTGCTGTGCCTTTCCAGGGCCCGCCCCAGGACGCCTGGCGGCCGCGACCACCGTGGCTCGCCGGCGCTGGTTTTTGATTACTTGCGATTGTGCTTGCCCCCCAGGTCCCGTCCAAAGACGCCTGGCGGCCGCGCGCCCCCCCTGGCTCGTTGGCGCTGGATTCTGATCATTTGCGATTGTGAGCCCGCGCAGGAATGCCTGGCGACCGCGACCCCCTCGGCTCGCTGGCGCTGGTATCCGATTAGTTGCGATTGTGTTTGCCTCCCCCGAGGCCCCGTCCAAGGACGCCTGTCGGCCGCGCGCGCCCCCCCTGGCTCGCTGGCGCTGGTTCCCGTTTATTCGTGAGTGTGTTTCGCCTTTCCAGGGCCCGCCCAAGGACGCCTGACGGCCGCGACCCCCCTCGCTCGTTGGCGCTGGTTTCTGATTATTTGCGAGCGTGCTTGCCCCCCCTCCGGCCCCGTCCAAGAACGCCTGGCGGCCGCGCGCGCCCCCTGGCTCGCTGGCGCTGTTTCCCGATTCTTTGCGATTGTGCTTCGCCTTTCCAGTGCCCGCCCAAAGACGCCTGGCGGCCGCGACCCCGCTGGCTCGCTGGCGCTGGTTTTTGATTACTTGCGATTGTGCTCGCCCCCCCCCAGGCCCCGTCCAAGGACGCCTGGCGGCCGCGCGCGCCCCCTGGCTCGTTGGCGCCGGTTTCGGAATATCTGCGATTTTGCTTCGCCTGTCGAGAACCCGCCCAAGGACGCCTGGCGGCCGCGCCACCCCTGGCTCGTTGGCGCTGGTGTTTGGTTATTTGCGAGTGTGTTTCACCTTTCAGGGCCCGCCCAAAGACGCCTGGCGGCCGCGCCCCCCCTGGCTCGTCGCTGGTTTATGATTATTTGCGATTGTGTTTCGCCTTTTCAAGGGCCCGCCCAGGAGACGCCCAGCGGTCGCGCGCACCGCCTGGCTCGCTGGCGCTGGTTCCCGATTATTTGCGATTGTGCTTCGCCTTCCCAGTGCCCGCCCAAAGACGCCTGGTGGCCGCGACCACCGTGGCTCGCCGGCGCTGGTTTTTGATTACTTGCGATTGTGCTCGCCCCCCCCAGGTCCCGTCCAAGGACGCCAGGCGGCGGCGCCGACCTCTGGCTCGCGCGTTTGTTGTTTTGCTTGTTTGCGATTGCGATTGGCTGCGCCAGGGCGCGACCCAAGACGCCAGGCGGCGGCGCCGACCTCTGACCGGCGCTTGTTTTTTTGTTGGTGCTCATGCTCGATTCCGAATCATTGGGAATTGCTACCCGTTGGGCGATGGCGGCGCTATGGTTGCAAATTTGTTGCTTTCGTGGGCGCGCGTTTTCTCTTCATATGGGCAAAAAAGAACAATGCCATATGGAAAATCTGTAAATCCAAGAAGTGATACTGAATTCTGAGATTTCCTCCCCCTGCTCAGTGCGAATTGCTACGCATTGGGCTATGGCGGCGCTCTTGTTGCCAATAGGTTGCTTTCGCGTACGTGCGTTGTCTCACCATTTTTACAAAAATAAGCCACAACATATCGAACACCGATAATCCCAAGACGTGATATCGAATTCTGAGATGTCACACCTTCGCCGAATCCTCGGTAATTGCTACGCATTGGCCTATGGTGGCGCTCTGGCTGCGAATAGGTTGCCTTCGTGGGCGCGCGTTGCCTCCCCATTTTTGCAAGAATGAGCCATAACATATCGAAAACCGATAAATCCAAGACGTGATATCGAATTCTGAAATTTCACACCTTCGCCGGATCACTGGGAATTGCTACACATTGGCCCATGGCGGTGCTCTGGTTGCGAGTTGGTTGCCTTCGTGGGCGCGCGTTGCCCCTTGATTTTTGCAAGAATGAGCCATAACATATCGACAAAAACATTATAGCCGGAGCGCAGTATCCCCAAACAGGGTTTTTAGACCCACAACGGTGTCCAAGGTCGATTGCGTGCCAGTCCAGTGCGGGCTGGCATGGCATGTTAAAACATGCCTCCTCCTCCCCCTCCTCCTCCTCCTCCTCCTCCTCCTCCTCCTCCACCCCCTCTTCATCCCGAACGGCATCTCGGAGCCCAGAGTTGCGAGGATGTCTCCAGCGCAACGGGGTGGACCACCTCGCGCGCGGCATTTCGGACCCCAGAGTCGCGACGATGTCTCGGGCGAAACGTGCCGCGAGGAAGTCTCGGGCGAAACGGGCCGGACCACCTCGAGCGCGGCGTCTGAGCTCCGAGTTGCGGGGGCCTCCTGGGGCCTCTTGGGACCTCCTAGTGACCTCCTCCAGAGGGCCCCAAGAGGGCTCCAAGACGCGCCCCAGAGACCACTGAGAGGTCTCATCCAGACGCGCTGATCGATGACACCTACTAGCGGTTTCTGAGGCCTCTCTTGGGCCCGTTTGGGGGCCCTCTTAGGGCCTTCTTGGAGCCATCATGTGGGCCAACAAGGGGCCCAAGAGGGCTCCAAGAGGGCCCCAAGAGGGTTCAGGAGTTATGTACCAGCGGCCGCTGGGTTGGTACATAATTCCTGGGGCCCTCTTGGAGCCCTCTTGGGGCCCTCTTGGGGCCCTCTTAGGGCCAACCCGGGCCCCAAGAGGGCTCCAAGAGGGCCCTCAGAGGGCCCCAAGAGGGCCCCAAGAGTGATGTACCAGCGGCCGCTGGGTTGGTACATAATTCCTGGGGCCTTCTTGGGGCCCTCTTAGGGCCAACCAGGGGCCCAAGAGGGTTCCAAGAGGGCCCTCAGAGGGCCCCAAGAGGGCCCCAGGAATTATGTACCAGCGGCCGCTGGATTGGTATATAATTCCTGGGGCCTTCTTGGGGCACTCCTAGGGCCAACCAGGGGCCCAAGAGGGCACTCAGAGGGCCCCAACAGGGCCCTAGGAGTTATGTACCAGCCCAGTCTTAGGGACCCCTTGGAGCCATCTTATGGGCCGATGTCCCACGGGGACCACCGGGTAACTCCGATGTCCCACGGGGGATACCGGGTAACTCCGATGTCCCACGGGCCGATGTCCCACGGGGACCACCGGGTAACTCCGACGTCCCACGGGGGACACCGGGTAACTCCGATGTCCCACGGGCCGATGTCCCACGGGGACCACCGGGTAACTCCGATGTCCCACGGGGACACCGGGTAACTCCGATGTCCCACGGGGGGGCACCAGGTAACTCGTGCCCAGACCCCCCCTTGCAAGGTCGAGTTACCCGATGTCCCCCGGGGGACACCGGGTAACTCCGACGTCCCACGGGCCGATGTCCCACGGGGACCACCGGGTAACTCCGATGTCCCACGGGGGACACCGGGTAACTCCGATGTCCCACGGGCCGATGTCCCACGGGGACCACCGGGTAACTCCGATGTCCCACGGGGGACACCGGGTAACTCCGATGTCCCACGGGCCGATGTCCCACGGGGACCACCGGGTAACTCCGATGTCCCACGGGGGACACCGGGTAACTCCGATGTCCCACGGGAGGCCACCGGGTAACCATGCCCAGACCCCCCTTGCAATATCGAGTTACCCGATGTCCCCCGGGGGACACCGGGTAACTCCGATGTCCCACGGGGACCACCGGGTAACTCCGATGTCCCATGGGGGTCCACCTGTTTACTGAATAATGCCGAATGCGCCCCTTGCAAGGTGGACTTGCTCGACGCCCCTCGGGGGACACCGGGTAAGGGGGGGGTGTGGAGCGCACCCCCCGCTTACCCGATGTCCCCCAGGGGACACCGGGTAACTCATGCCCGACTCCCCCCCGTGCAAAATCGAGTTACCCGATGCTCCCCCCTCGCCACCGGGTAACCCGTGCCTAACACCCTCCCCTGCAAGGTCGAGTTACCCGATGTCCCCTGGGGGACACCGGGTAAGTGGGGGGTGTGGAGCGCACCCCCCAGTTACCCGATGCTCCCAAGGGGGGGCGCCAAATAACTTATGCCCGTCGTCGTCGTCGTCGTCGTCGTCGTCGTCGTCGTTCGTCGCCGGTCGTCGGTCGCGGGCCGGAAAAATTTGAGGCTTCGGATCCGTTTCGGGGCCCCCCTGGGCCCCGAGGGCTCCAAACCCCTGGGGAAAAGCAGCAGCAAAACTTACCACTCCAGGTCGAGGCGTCGTCGTCGTCGTCGTCGTCGTCGCCGTCGTCTGCGGGTCGAGAGCTCCAGGATGGGGCCGAAAGCTCCGGGTTGGGGTCGGGAGCTCCTGGACGGGGTCGAGAGCTCTGGGGTCGAAACAGGGGCCAGGAAATTTGGTCCAAGTATCGCTGCCTGGTCCTGCAGGGGCTGGGTAACGGTGCGTTTACACCTCCTCGTCGTCGTCGTCGCCGAGGAGGAGGAGGAGGGCCCCAGGAGTTCTGTACCACCGGTCTTGGAAACGACTCGGCGCCCCCCGGGGACCTCGGGCGGCTTTCCTGAGCCATCTGGGGGGGCCCGTCGGGCGGTCAAAATCCTCGGTGCTGTTTCGGAAGAATCTCGGGGCAATCCTAACATGTTCGGAAGCCCTCGCTGGCCGTCTTGGGGCGGCGATGCGGGCGAGGGCGCGAAAACCGCGGCGTGACATAAGGGGGCGCCCATGGCGCTGCCCATCGGGATTCATGAGCAAATTCTATGTTTTTGACGGGGTCGGGCGGGGTAGTTTTGAAGCGGCCCTGGGGCTGCCCAGGGCCCCTGCGCGCGCGTTTGACGCGGAACTTTGGGCCCCCGCGGGGGGGCCGCGGCCGTTTCGAAGGCCATCTTGGGTAATCTGGGCGTTTGAGCGCGAGGTGCGCGCGCGCGCGCCTACGGTTCGGCCGGCCGGCTGGAAGGCCGCCCAGACTCCGCTGAAGCGCCGCGCGGGCGGAATCTCCGCGAGCCCCTGGGGCGACGATCCTTTCGGCTCTCAGCCCATCCCGCCGCCGCCCCCAGCCCCCCGAATAAGCATGAGGCTCCGCGGGTTTTTTGGGCGGCTCTTCGCGGGGATCGACATTTCGTTTCGGGGGTTGCCCGGAGGTTTTTCGATTCTCGGCGGCCTTTTGAAGGGCGTTTGGGAGATTGCTGTCAGTCTCGGGGCTCATCTCGGGAGGAGGGCCCGCGGGCCCCTCTGTAATTTTTCCCCTGGCCCCGTCTTGGGGGCCGCCCGGTTTTTCGCGGTGGCCGCTGGGGCGGTTCGGAGCGATATTCTGAACCTCTTCTGTTTTTTTGAATTGTCCTGGGCGCTCCCCCAGGGGCCCGCCGCGCGATGTCGCGTGAACTCTTGGGCCAGCTCTGGCGCCTTCTAGACGGGGGGGGATTCCACCTCCTCTCCTCCTCCTTCCCGTCCTCCTCCACCTCCTCCTCCTCCTCCTCCTCCCCCCCCCCCGTCCTCCCCCTCCTTTTCTTCTTGCTCCTATACTTCGGCCTCGGGCCTGAGGTGGGGGCCCAGGATGGACGGGGCGCCCGTCGGCGGCGCGCGCCTTCTTGCGGCGGCGACGCCCTGCGAAAGCAAGCGGGGGCTCGGAAATCCAAGCGGGGCGGGGGGGGCGCGCGAGGGGCGGCGGGGGAGGAGGAGGAGAAGGGGGGGAGGAGGTGGAAGAGGAGGAGGAGGAGGAGGAGGAGGAGGAGGAGGAAGGAGGGGTAGGAGGGGGAAGGAGGAGGGGGGGATGGAAAAGCACAAACGGCCCAGAGAGGGAGCGAAAAGGAAAGGAACTAGGGCGGGAGCGAGGGCCAGAACGAAGGCGGGGACAAGGGGCAAGGGTAGGAACGATCGCGAGAAAGAAAGCGGAGGCGCGGGCGGGAACTGCGGCGGGAACGATGGCGGGGGCGATGGGCGAGAACGAAGGCGCGAACGAAGGCGAGAAGGAGGGCGGGAACGAGGGCGGGAATGAAGGCGAGAACAAAAGCGGGGACGAGGGCGGGGACGAAGGCGGGAACGAGGGTGAGAACGAGGGCGGGAACGAAGGCGGGAATGACGGCGGGAGCGAGGGAGAGAACGAGAGCGAGAACGAAGGCGGGAACGAGGGTGGAAACGAGAGCGAGGGCGAGGGCGGGAACAAGGGCGAGAACAAAGGCGGGAGCGACGGCGGGAACGAGGGCGGGAGCGACAGCAGGCGCGAAGGCTAAAACGGAGGCGAATTCGAAGGCGAAAACGCGGGCGGGAACGAGGGCGGGAACGAGGGCGAGAGCGAGGGCGGGAACGAAGGCGGGAACGAAGGCGGGAACGAGGGCGAAAACGGGGGCGAGAACGAGGGCGAGAACGAGGGCGGGAACGAGGGCGGGAACGAAGGCGGGAGGGCGAAAACGAGGGCGAGAACGAGGGCGAGAACAAGAGCGGGAACGAGGGCGGGAGCGAGTGGGGGAACGAAGGGGGGAGCGAGGGCGGGAATGAGGGCGGGGGGCCGCCTCTGGGCGCCTCCAGGATTCCTCCGGGCGCCTCGGGAATTCCCTGGGCGCCTCTGGGGAACCTCCGAAGAACCTCTGGGGAACCTGCAGGGAACCCGCAGGGAACCTCCGGGGAACCTCCGGAGAACCTCCGGGGAAACTCCGGGGAACCCCTGGGGAACCTCCGGGGAACCTCCGGTAGGTCTGTTCGAGGTCTGTTCGAGGTCTGTTTGAGGTCTGTTTGAAGTATGTTTGAGGTCTGTTTTGGGCCAAACTCTGATTAAGGTCTGTTTGAGGTCTGTTTAAGGTATGTTTGAGGTCTGGCCGAATCTCTGAAGTCTGTTTGAGGTCTGGCCGAAACTCTGTTACAAATCTGATTTCCCCAGGCGGCCCTTGGGCTCCCCAGGGGGCCTCCGGGCGGCCCCGGAACGAGGGCGAAAACGATGGCGAGAACGAGGGCGGAAACCAGGGCGAGAATGAGGGCGGGAACGAGGGCGGAAACGAGGGCAAGAACGATGGCGAGAACAGGGGCGAGAACGAGGGCGGAAACGAGGGCGGGAACGAGGGCGGGAACGAGGGCGGGAACGAGGGCGGGAACGAGGGCGGGAACGAAGTCGGGGAAGAGGGCGAGAACGAGGGCGGGAGCGACGGCGGGAACGAGGGCGGGAACGACGGCGGAAGCGAAGGCGAGAACGAGGGCGTAAACAAAGGATGGAACGAGGGCGGGAACGAGGGCGGAAACGAGGGCGGGAACGACGGCGAGAGCGAGGGCGGGATCGAAGGCGGGAGCTAGGGCTGGAGCGATAAGGGAAGGTGGAAGGATCAGGGAGGGGATAAGGGGAGGAGGTCGAGGAGGACAGGGAAAGGGAGGGACGGTGGAGGATAAGGGAGGGCCGGGAAGAGGGGGAGGAAGGTGGAAGACAAGGGGGATAAGGGACGGAGGAAAGAGACACATTGAGGAAGAGAGGGGGGGGAAGAGGGGCGCGAGGGGAAGATGGAAAAGGGGGAGAGGGAAGCGGAGGAAGGAGGGAGGGGATGGACGAGGTAGGAAAGAGAGCGAAAACGAACCAGGGTCCGATAAAACGAGACCACGACCCAAGGGCCGACAAAACGAGACAACGAGAGAACAAACTAATGCCCGAAAAAACGAAACCACGACCCAGGGGCCGAGAAAACGAGACAACGAGAAAACGAACCCGGGCCCGAGAAAGCGAGAGCGCAACCCAAGGGCCGAGAAAACGAGAAAAACGAGAAAACGAACCAGGGCCAGAGAAAATGAAACAAAAACCCAGAAGCCAAGAAAACGAGAAAACGAGACAATGAACCAGGGTCCGAGAAAACACGATAACGACCCAGGCCGAGAAAACGCGAATATCGGTCCTAGAAAACAAGACCACGACCCAGGGGCCGAGAAAACGAGAAAACGAGAAAACGAAACGGGGTCCGAGAAAACGAGACTACGAACCAGGCCCCGAGAAAACGAGGCAACGAGAAAACAAACCAGCGTCCGAAAAAACAAGACCATGACCCAGGGGCCGAGTAAACAAGAAAGCAAGAAAACTAGCCAGGGTCAAAGAAAACTGGACCATGGCCCAGGCGCCGAGAAAACAAGAAACGAGAACACAAACCGGGGCCAGAGAAAACTGGACCACGACCCAGGGGCCGAGAAAACGAGAAAACGAACCAGGGTCAGAAAAAACGAGACCACGACCCAGAAGCAGAGAAAACGAGAAAACAAGAAAACTAACCATGGCCCGAGAAAACCAAACCACGACCCAGGAGCAGAGAAAACAAGAAAACGAACTGGAACAGAGAAAACGAGACCACGACCCAGTAGCCGAGAAAACAAGAAAACGAGAAAACGAAACGGGGTCCGAGAAAACGAGACCACGACCAAGGGGCGGAGAGAATGCGAAAACGATAAAACAAACCAGGGTCAGAGAAAACTGGACCACGACCCAGGGGCCGAGAAAACAAGAAAACGAGAAAACGAACAAGGGTCCGAGAAAACGAGACCACGACCCAGGGGACGATAGAACAAGAAAACAAGACAACGAATCATGGTCAGAGAAAACTGGACCACGACCCAGGGGCCGAGAAAACGAGAAAACGAACCTGCGTCAGAAAATACGAGACCACGACCCAGGAGCAGAGAAAACGAGAAAACAAGAAAACGAACCATGGCCCGAGAAAACCAAACCACGACCCAGGAGCAGAGAAAACGAGAAAACGAACTGGAACAGAGAAAATAAAACAAACCAGGGTCAGAGAAAACTGGACCACGACCCAGAGGCCGAGAAAACAAGAAAACGGGAAAACGAACAAGGGTCCAAGAAAACAAGACCACGACCCAGGGGACGATAAAACAAGAAGACAAGACAACGAATCAGGGTCAGAGAAAACGAGACCACGACCCAGGGGCCGAGAAAAAGATAAAACAAGAAAACGAACCAGGGGCAGAGAAAACGATCCAAAAAACCAGGGTCGAGAAAACGAGAAAACGAGAAAACGAACCAGGGCCTGAAAATCCGAGACCACGACCCAGGGGCCGAGACAACGAGAAAACGAGAAAACGAACCGGGGCCCGAGAAAACGAGACCAAGACCCAGGGGCCGAGAAAACGAGAAAACGAACCAGGGTTACAGAAAACAAAACCACAGTCCAGGGGCCGAGAAATGAGAACACGAGAAACCGAACCAGGGTCCGAGAAAACGGGACTCCAAGGGCCAAGAAAACAAAAAACGAGCCAGGGTCAGAGAAAACGAGACCACGACCCAGGGGCCGAGAACACGAGAAAACGAGAAAACTAACAAGGATCCGAGGAAAAATGACACCACGACCTGAGGGCCGAGAAAATAAGAAAACGAGATCACGAACCAGGGCCCGAAAAAACAATACAAAAAAAACAACATCTGAGAAAACGAATAAGAAAACAACGAACCAGGGTCCGAGAAAACGAGACCACGACCCAAGGGCCGAGAACACGAGACAACGAGAAAACAAAACAAAACCCGAGCAAACGAGACCACGACCCAAGGGCACAGAAAACGCGAAAACGAACCAGGGTCCGAGAAAACACGACCACGACCCAGGGGCCGAGAAAACGAGAAAACGATACAAGGAATCAGGGCCCGAGAAAACGAGACTACGAACCAGGGGCCGCGAAAACAAGACAACGAAAAAACGAACCAGGCCCCGAGAAAGCAAGACCACGACCCAAAGGCCTAGAAAACAAAAAACACGAGAAAACTAACCAGGCCCCGAGAAAACGAGACCACGACCCAGGAGCCGAAGAAATGAGAAAACGCGGAAACGACCCACGACCCAGGGGCCGAGATCACCAGAAAACGCTTGGTTCGAGAAAACGAGACCACGACCCAGGAGCCGAGAAAACGAGGAAACGAGAAAACGAACCAGGGTCAGAGAAAACAAACCTGGGGGCCGAGACAACGAGAAAACGGGAATACTAACCAGCATCCGAGAAAAGAAAACCCACTACCCAGGGGCCGAGAAAACGAGAAAACATAACAAGGTCCGAGGAAACTGGGCCACGACCCAGGCGCCGACAAAACGAGAAAACGAGAACGCGAACCAAGGTCAAAGAAAACGAAACCGCGATCCAGGAGCCGAAAACACGAGAAAACAAGAGAACGAACCGGGGGCCGAGAAAATGAGAAAACGATAAAAGGACTCAGGGCCCGAGAAAACGAGACCACGAACCAAGGGCCGAGAAAACAAGAAAGCAAGAATCAGAAAACGAACCAGGGGTCGACGTTATTCTCCAATTTCGTTGTCTAGCGCTGCGGCGCGCACCCGTCGTCAAGGATTCAGCCATTTTGCCAGAACCCCGGAAGGGAGGGGGGAGGTAGCTTCGGAAGCCCCCCCCCCTCCTTTGCACAGGAGGGGGGGGCAGCTTGAAGCCGCCCCCTCCCGTGTCCATACCAAAAAAGGAAGGAGGGGTGGGGGTAGCTTCCGAAGCCCCCCCCCGCCTTGAAAGGGAAGCCTGGGCTCACCTTCGGCTCCGGAAGAGAGAGGGGGGGGATAGCTTCGAAGCCTCCCCCTTTGGCCAAGGCCCCCCTAGCTTAGAAACCCTTTAGAAGGGAGGGGGGGTAGCTTCGGAAGCTCCCCCTCCCCTTTTCGAAGGAAGGGGGGCGGGGGTAGCTTGAAGCTGGGTCCCCCCTTTTAGTATTGAGTTCCGTACGGACGCGCTCTTACGAAACTCTGATTTGGCTCTGGCCTGAAACTCTGGTTCGTCTGTCTGGTTTAGCTGAAGCTCTGAATTAGCTCTGGTCTTGAACTCTGATTTAACTCTGATTTAGCTCTGGTTGGGGACAAAGCCGAATCAGAGGTAAATTGGAGTTCAGACCAGGGTTCAATCAGAGTTTCGAGAGAATCAGAGATGAAACAGAGTTCCGGGCCAGAGTTGAATCGGAGCTGCATCAGAATATTATTTTTGTGAGTTTAATTTGTGAAGCTAGTTTGCCTCCAAAACACACACTCTACTCATACCTCCAGTGGGCCCCGCTCGGAGTTCCGACGCTGCTTCACGACGGCGCCCAAGCCTAGCTCTTGCATACTCCATTATCCGAGAGAGGGGGCCTGTGGCAGGGGGCGAAGACCTCAAGGATAATTCAGACAGGGCGCTGCGCGCGCGGTCACTGGGTTTCACGTCTACCTCCTTCCTGCAGCGTTGCTGCGCCGGCGGCGAGGCTTGCCGCAGGCGGTCGGATGACCCCACCCACTGCGAGCAGTGTTTGGATTGATACCGAAATGCCACCACTGTTATGATGCTCCACGCTGTTCGTTGTTGCTATGCCTGTTCAGTTTCTTCTCCGGGTCGCGTTCGGTACCCAGCTTCTGCACCTCACGGCGCGCCCCGCCGCCGCCCTCCCGCGACGTACCTCCCGTGTAGGACGCGTGTCGCTCCCCCCCGGCCCCTGCGCCATTTCGGCGCTTCTCTGGTCCACCACGCTGCACCGCCCCCTGGGCCGCCCGACGCCGCTACCCGGCTTCGGCACCTCCTGGTGCTCCCCACCGCCGCCCCTTCGCGGCGCACCTCCCGGGTGGGACGCGCGTCGCTCACTCCCTGCCCCCTGCGCCACTTCGGTGTTTCTCTACCGCGCTGTTCCGCCCTCAGCCTCTGGGCCGCCCAGCGGCGCTACCGGCTTCTGAACCTCCTGGTGTTCCCCGCCGCCGTTCCTCGCGTCGTACCTCCCGGGTGGGAGGCGCGTCGCCCGTTCACCGTCCCCTGCGCCACTTCGGTGGTTTTCCGGCGCACCTGGCTGGACCGCGCGTGTGCCGCCATGCTGTGCTACCCGGCGTCCGCACCCGTCGGCGCTCTCCTTTTCCGCGGCGGCCCCGCGACGTCTCTTCTTGTTGCGGTGCTGTTCCGCCCCGCTCCTGCGGGCCAGTCAGGCGGACGCCATGCCCGCCGCCTCCCTGGCTGCCCTGGGCGGCCACTGTCCTCTCTGCTGGGCGGTCCGGTCGCGTCGCCGCCTCCGGGTGCCCCACGTCTCTCCCACGTCGCTGGTCCGCCCGGCTGCCCGCGGGCGCCTGGGACGCTCTGCCCGCTGCCTCCCGCCCTGCCCCGCCCTCCGGCCACCTGGCCTCGGGCGGTCACGCTGCAGTGCCCCTGTCAATGCCTGCTTTCCCGCTGCTCCCGCCCCCGTACGGCTCAGTGCTGTGCTTTCTCCTCGGGGCGCCACAGCATGATGCTCGCGGTGTTTCCTGTGCTCACCTGGCCGTGGCTGGCTGCTACCCTCCGCCACCCTGGCCACCGTGGTTCGCCACGGCCGCCCACCGCGCCCTGGCCCTGCGCGCCTGGCTGCTGCTGCCCGCTGGCTGCTCATCGTCGAATTCTGCGGCGTCTGAGCGTCCCTCTTTCCTCTTTCTTGGCCTCCCCGCTCCCTCCTTGCACGCCGGCCAATTCGCTAGTTAGTGCCCCTACCTAGCTGTTCGCTGGAGCGGATTTCGCCGCGTCGCCGCCGACGAAAAACTGTTCAGGTTCTTCTCGCCACCTGTAGCTGCTGCGTTGCCCTCACGCGGGCCCCCATGCCTTGGCCGTGGGGTCAAACTCGACGTAGAACTGTCTGCTCCGTAGGGCCTCCGCGGAGCAGAGTCTGCTGCCCGGCGGGGCAAGGGAGTGCGGAGAAGGAAGGGGAACGAAGTGGAGGCGGAGGAGGCAAGGTCAGCCAGCATCGAATCAAGACGTCAGATCTGTGCGTCGGATCGCACCACGTCGGCACGGAATCGGAACCGAACCGGATCGATTCCGACAAAATGCACAACAACGCCATGCAAACTCGGGCCGCATCGGATTATCAACATCGGAATCGAATATGATCGAGCCGGCCGGAATCGATGTCGAATCGGATCGATCGCGTCGAACAGGTCCCGAGAAGGATGAGGAACACCAACAGACACTAGGATCCTGCGCTCGTAGAACGCGTATCACAGAATGCCCCGAATGCATATCAGACCGCGTCGCTTCCAAGCCGCTGTCCACTTCTTTCTCTGGCCTCGCCCGTCCACCCGAGCCCTGCCATCCCCTTACAGCTTCTCTGCCACGTGAGATGCGCACACAGGATGCCCGTCCGTTACTATTGCGCACGCAATCCGCACGGGCGAAATGATAGTGGCGACTGACCTGGCTGTGCTGGTTGGCATTCACATCACTGCGCGTGTTGCTGATACACGTGCCATGATGGCCGAGCCTCTTGCGCACTTGGGTGCCCTCCCTGCTGCCTACCGCTCTTGAAGCCACCGCTTTCAAACTCAATAGTTGTGCGTAATTTCCGTTGTTTCGTCCTGCCATCGGCTCCTCTGGATTCCTGGTAGCGCTGCATGAGGCACAAAGCTGCGTCAACAAGGAGTATCGTTCCGTTAATGTACCGAATCGCACTTGGATGTTGGGATACGGGCGGGAGAAAGAAATCCGTCCTTGTCTTGGCACAAAGCACGGCGGCTGAGTGCGTAGCGTACTGGGCCTGTGGGTGGATACCTGCGCTGATCGATGCCCGAGGGTAGGTCGTCTGACAGAGAGGGCAGAAGGATCGGCGGCTAGCTTTGGGGGAAAGTGGGAAAGAGAAAGCCGTCTCAGAAGGATCGGAAGTCCCTAGCCTTCTGAGAAGTTTTCTCATCCGTCCCCGAAGACAAAGAGCGTTCTCAGACGGCCGAGGGGCTTCTGAGAAGTCCCGCCGCCGTCTGAGAAGGCCTTCACCTTCTCGCTTCCCCGCAAAACTCGCCGCCGAAAGGATCGCCGAACGTAGGGAAACGAAGAATTACATAAACAAAAAAACTCGGAGGTCGGCGCGGATGTTTCGGATCGGCGTTGGACCCCCTTCCCTGGCGCGCGGAGCGAGCCCAGGGCGGCGCCGAAGGCGCCGCCAGGGGGGTCCAGCGCGGATCCGAGAAATCCGCGTGGACCTCCGAGTTTTTTATGCTTGTGTCATTCTTCGCTCCCCAAGAACAATCTTGGCGTCGCTGCGCGGCAAAGTAGAGGCCTCCTAGATGGGGTCCGAGTAGATGGGGTCGGAGGATCGCGCCAGATCGCCGATGTATCGGCGATACACAGGCGATGCATCGGCGATGCATTGGCGATGCACCGGCGACGCATCACCGATGTCCGCGATGAATCGGCGGCGCCGACGTGGAGAAAATCGGGATCCACATCGAGCCGCATCGCCGATGCATCGACGACACGGCGCGATCCTCCGACCCCGTCTGCTCCCGACCCCATCTGAGAGGCCAAGACAAGAGCAATCCGCGCGCGCGCTCGGGCAAGCCAGGCGGTAGCACTGCGGAACGGGGAACGAGGGAACGAGGAGGTCTTCGGGCCCCAGCCCGCCTCGGCCACGAGCCGGCCCCCCGGCCTGGACCTCGCCTCGGGGGCGTCCAAGAGGGGGGAGTCCAAGAGGGGGGTGCAAATCATGTCCCAAGGCACGTGCGCGGACCAGGGGGGGCCAGGGAACGCTTTGAAATAAGAAGAGGCGCCATGAAATCTGAAAAATCCGCCGGCCCTGTCGGCGTGTGGGAGAGGCTTTTCCGTCTTCCCCGCAGCGTCGTCGCCTCGTCTGCTTTCCGAGGGCTCCCTACGCAAGTCCACACAAGAATTGAACAACGTCGTGCTTCAGTCGAAGGCAGGCCCCTTCCCTTGATCCCTTCCCCGCCCGGGGGGGGGTCCCGAGGTGGGGGTCCCGGGGCGAGTCGCGGGGGGAGATCCCCCCTCGGATACGCAGCCCCCCGCCTCTCATCCTCCTGCGTCCTGGGGCTCCGTTGGCACCCTCCATTCCTCTCTCCTCCTCCATTCCTCCCTCCTCCTCCTCCTCTCCCTCCCTCCTCCCTCCCTCCCTCCCTCCTCCCTCCCTCCCTGCTGCTCCTCCCTCCTCGTCTTTCCCTCTTCCCTTGATCCTCCCTCCTCCCTCGTCTGCCATCCCTCGTCCTCCCTTCCCCCCCCCCCCGGGAGGCCCACCTCCGCCCAAAACGGCTCCGCGGACCGCTCCCGCGGTCCAAACGCTTCAGATTTCCGCGCTGCGCCCAGCCACGGCGACGACGAAGGGCCCTCCAGGGCCACAGAGTCTCGAACCTCAATTCTCGAGGATCCACGTCCTCCTCCGCCTGACTCCTCCACCTCCATTGTCTTCGTCGTCACTGCCTACAGGGTCGGCGGCATCGGCCGTAAGGCCTTCGCAACATGGGAATGTGGCCCCCGCCATGAGATTCCCCCCCCCCGGCATCACCCCCCTCTGGGCCGCCCCCGATCGCCGTCGCTCGGACGTCCCTTCCCGGTGCATGTTTCGGCCTCGTGCATTGATCTTTCGCACGACGAAGATGCTCCTCGACGAGAGGCACGCGTCCGAGCAATGCCAAGGGACATCGTAAGGAACGACCCCGAAAACAAGAGCCCCTCCTCGGATGCAGACCAGAAGCGCGGAGGCGCAGGAGCAGCGGGGGATACGGGGAGGGGACTGGGAAGGCCTGGGTCGAGGGATGGGAGGCGAGGGGAGGGACGGCAGAAAGGTGCCAAGGAGCGAGAGCCCATGTCTGGGAGACTTTTCCTTCCCCTCCTCCTCTGCCCCCTCCTCCTCCTCCTCCTCCTCCTCCTCCTTCCTCCTTCCTCCTCCCCCTTCCCTCCTCCCTCCTCCTCCTTCTCATCCTTCTCCTCGTCGTACTCATCACCCTTTTCCTGGGAATAACGGCCTTGGCAAGAAAAGGTCCACCAGAGGAGAACCGTCGCTATGGCCATCACGAAAAAAATTCTCCCCTCCTCAGCCCTGTCCCCCGTCCATCCTTCCCGAAGAGCTGCTGTCGCGCTGTTCAAGGGAAGGCCTTGCCAACATTGGACCACTGGACCAAGAGGAAAAAAACTGCCGACAGGACCAGCACGAAGGCAATACTAGAAGAAGAAAAAACTTGCGTGAACATGAACGTTCGGAGCTCCGCGCGGATTTCTTGGATCGGCGCTGGATCTCCTCTCTGGGGCGGCGCCAGAAGCGCCGCCAGTGCGGCCCACCGCCGATCCAAGAAATCCGCGCGAAGCCCCGAAAGCTTATGCTTATGCAATTTTTCGCCCTTCGAAATGCACGATCCGTACAAAGCGATCGCCGCGACGTTCTCCACAATGATCTCACCAGTGGTATCCTGCGCGGCGACGACTCGACCACCAGACCCAAAGGACAGAACCTCGGTACGCCATGGCCTCTTGCATGACACCCAGGCTCACAGGACGGTTGCACAAATTGTATGATCGCGAACCTGTCCCAACATGGCACGCCAATACCAGAACGATCAAGATCTGTGTCGAAGCCGAAGTAAATGAGTGGCCTAGAGGGCATTGTAAGGGTGATCTGAGACTCGCGCTGGGGTCCCAGGATGAAAAGGGGAACCCTGCTGGAATCTGCATGGGGAAATGTTTGACATCTGATGGCTGCCCTGAATCTGGACCCATATCGGCCTCTTTAAATATGTAGCACCCTGCAATTACGGATAATCTAAAAGTGAAAGGGCCGGAGGGTGGGTCGCGGGGAGGGTCGCGGGCGGGTTGCGGGTGGGTCGCGAGGGGGCCAACGACAACAACAACGCAAGGACAACCTCTCAGGCCACCCCGGCGAGGCCCGTGGTGGTGTCCTCGCCCACGGGGCGAACGCACTCCCCAAGGCCACACGTTGCAGTTGTTGCCCCCGGGGGCGGTGGGAGGGAAAGCAACGTGCAACACCTCTGTCATACGCTGACGTAAATCTATATGTGGTTCCGAAACTCCGTGGGCTCCCTTACTGTTCCCCACGCACTCCTGTGTCCGGAAACCGACCGCGCGCCAGCGAGGCCAGCTCCTCCTCCCTATAGGACTCTGATAGAATTATGCAGGACCCTGTAAGGATCCGATCGGATTCCTATAGGGCTATGGAATCATGTAGGGCCCTGTAGAGATCCTATAGGGCCCCCCCTCGGATTCCTATAGGGTTGCTATGGAATCCTGTGCGGATCCTACAGGATTTCTACAGGAATCCTACGGCATCCTGTAGGACCCTGTAGAGATCCCTTAGGATTCCAATAGTATTCCAATCGGATTCCATGGAATCCTGTAGGACCCTATAGGGATCCTATGGGATTCCGATAGGGTTCCTATGGAATCCTGTAGGACAGTGAAGGGATCATATAGGGGTCCAAAATGACCCGATTGGAATCCTGTAGGACCCTGTAGAGATCCTATCGGACCCCAATAGGATTCCTATTGGAATCCTATGGAATCCTGTAGGGCCCTGTGGATATCCTACATGATTCCAATAGGAGCCCCATCAAATTCCAATGCAATTCCTATGGAATCCTGTAGGACCCTGTAGGGACCTTATGGGATTGCAATGAGATTCCAATAAGATTCCGATTGAATCCTGCAGGACCCTGTAGGGACCGTATGGGTTTCCAATGATATTCTAATATGATTATTATGGAATCCTGTACGACCCTGTAGGGATCCCATAGAGGATTCCTACGGAATCCTGTAGGACCCTGTAGGAACCCTATGGGATTGCCCATAGGACTCCTATAGGGTTCCTATGGAATCCTGTAGGACCCTGTAGGGACCCTGTAGGATTTCCCATGCGATTCCAATCGGATTCCATGGAATCCTCTAGGACCCTGTAGGGACCTTATGGGATTCCTACAGACTTCGAATTGGTGCCCGATGGAATCCTGTAGGACCCTGCAGAGATCCAAAAGGTTTTCTCATGGATTCCCATCGGATTGTCATGACATCCTGTAGGACCCTGTAGGGATCCATTCAGATTCCTACAGGCTTCAAATTGGTGTCCGATGGACTCCTGTAGGGCCCTACAGGGATCCTGTAGGGGTCCAGCAAGATTCCTATGGGATTCCTATGGAATTCGTATGGAATCCTGTAGGACTCTGTAGGGACCTTATGAGACTGCAATGAGATTCCAATACGGATTTCTATGGAATCCTGTAGGACCCTGTAGGGACCCCCTATGGGTTTCCAATGATATTCCAATGGGATTCCTATGGAATCCTGTAGAACACTGTAGGGAACCCATCGGCTTCGAGTAGTATTACAATAGGATTCCTATGGAATCATGTAGGACCCTGTAGGGACCCTATAAGATTTCCCATCGGATTCCTATGCGATTCCAATGGAATCCTGCAGGACCCTGTAGGAACCTTATAGGATGGCCAATAAGATTCCAATCGGTTTCCCATGGAATCCTGTAACTCCCAGTAGGGACCCTATAGGATTTCCCATCGGATTCCTACACGACTCCGATAGAATCCTGTAGGACCCTGTAGGGATCCTATCGGGTCCCTACAGGATTCCAATTGGCTTCCGATGGAATCCTGTAGGACCCTGCAGGGATCCTATAAGGGCCAAACAAGATTCCAATAGGGTTCCTATGGCATTCGTATGGGATCCTGTAGGACCCTGTAGTGACCTTATGGGACTGCAATGAGATTCCAACATGATTCCTATGGAATCCTGTTGGACCCTGTAGGGACCCTATGGATTTCCAATGATATTCCAATAAGGTTCCTATGGAATCCTGTAGAACACTGTAGGGAACCCATAGGATCCCAGTAGTATTACAATAGGATTCCGATGGAATCCTGTAGGACCATGTAGGGACCTTATAGGATGTCCAATAAGATTCCAATTGGATCCCCATGGAATCCTGCAGGACCCTGTAGGGACCTTATAGGATTCCTACAGAATTCCAATTGGTTGCCGATGGAATCCTGTAGGACCCTGCAGGGATCCTAGCGGTTTTTTTTCCCAACCATCCTGTGGTGTTGGGTCCTCGTTTTGAAGAGACGGTGCCCGCGTCCTCTCCTCTCCTCTCCTCCTCCCTCCTCCTGGGGGTGTCCACATGCGGTTCCCCCACCCAGGGCAGCGCTTCGTGGCCCCATAGGGAGCTCCACCGAAGGCCCCAGTGGGGGTGTCCACATGCGGTTCCCCCACCCAGGGCAGCGTTTCGTGGCCCCATAGGGAGCTCCACCGAAGGCCCCAGTGGGGGTGTCCACATGCGGTTCCCCCACCCAGGGCAGCGTTTCGTAGCCCCATAGGGAGCTCCACCGAAGGCCCCAGTGGGGGTGTCCGCATGCGGTTCCCCCACCCAGGGCAGCGTTTCGTGGCCCCATAGGGAGCTCCACCGAAGGCCCCAGTGGGGGTGTCCACATGCGGTTCCCCCACCCAGGGCAGCGTTTCGTGGCCCCATAGGGAGCTCCACCGAAGGCCCCAGTGGGGGTGTTCGCATGCGGTTCCCCCACCCAGGGCAGCGTTTCGTGGCCCCATAGGGAGCTCCACCGAAGGCCCCAGTGGGGGTGTTCGCATGCGGTTCCCCCACCCAGGGCAGCGTTTCGTGGCCCCATAGGGAGCTCCACCGAAGGCCCCAGTGGGGGTGTTCGCATGCGGTTCCCCCACCCAGGGCAGCGTTTCGTAGCCCCATAGGGAGCTCCACCGAAGGCCCCAGTGGGGGTGTCCACATGCGGTTCCCCCACCCAGGGCAGCGTTTCGTAGCCCCAGAGGGAGCTCCACCGAAGGCCCCAGTGGGGGTGTCCACATGCGGTTCCCCCACCCAGGGCAGCGTTTCGTAGCCCCATAGGGAGCTCCACCGAAGGCCCCAGTGGGGGTGTCCACATGCGGTTCCCCCACCCAGGGCAACGTTTCGTAGCCCCATAGGGAGCTCCACCGAAGGCCCCATGGGGGTGTTCGCATGCGGTTCCCCCACCCAGGGCAGCGTTTCGTGGCCCCATAGGGAGCTCCACCGAAGGCCCCAGTGGGGGTGTCCGCATGCGGTTCCCCCACCCAGGGCAGCGTTTCGTAGCCCCATAGCTCCACCGAAGGCCCCAGTACATGCCCCCACCCAGGGCTTTCCCCCATAGGGAGCTCCACCGAAGGCCCCAGTGGGGGTGTTCGCATGCGGTTCCCCCACCCAGGGCAGCGTTTCGTGGCCCCATAGGGAGCTCCACCGAAGGCCCCAGTGGGGGTGTTCGCATGCGGTTCCCCCACCCAGGGCAGCGTTTCGTGGCCCCATAGGGAGCTCCACCGAAGGCCCCAGTGGGGGTGTCCACATGCGGTTCCCCCACCCAGGGCAGCGTTTCGTGGCCCCATATAGGGAGCTCCACCGAAGGCCCCAGTGGGGGTGTTTGCATGCGTCTCCCCCACCCAGGACAGCGCTTCGTGGTCCCATGGGGGGCTCCACCTAGGACACAGGTTTGCCTGTCCCCCACCCAGCATCACCAAGGAAAGCGTTGCGAGGAGGAGGGGGGGAGGAGGGAGGGAGGAGGAGGAGGAGGAGGAGGAGGAGGAGGAGGAGGAGGAGGAGAGGAGGGAAGGAGGAGGAGGAGGAGGAGGAGGAGTAGGTGTGTCTTTGGGCACATCTCACAGGCTTCGTTGCGTCATTGGGAGCTTCACCTGAGGTCCCAGTGGCGGAACTCGCATGGCGGCCAAGTGGCGGAGGCCGCGTGGTGGCGACCTCGTCTTTGTCTTCGGCGGTCCGACGTGATGGACGGCTTCCGGGCCCCGGGGCCATCAGAAATCGTTCCGGGGGAGAGGGGGGAGGAGGAGGAGGAGGGGAGGAGGAGGGGGGAGGAGGAGGAGGAAGGAGGAGGAGGAGGAGTGAGGAGGAAGGAGAAGGCAGGAGTAGGAGGAGGTAGGATGAGGAGGAGGAGAGAAGGAGGAGCAGGAGGAGGAGGACGGGCGAGGAAGGGGGAGGAGGATAGAAGGGAGGGGGGGGAGGAGGTGGGGGCCGACCTGGCGACCTGGCGAAGGACCCAACCATATGCAATTGTGAGTAACGCGTTGTGGGTGCCGCTTTCGGTGGGCCCCGAAGCGCGTGAGGGGCGCGCCGTAATGGGTTGAGGGAACGCAAGCGGGCGGTCCCACTGGGGCCTTCGGTGGAGCTCTCTGTGGCGCCGCGAAACGCTGTACTGGGGGGGGGGGGACGCATGCGGGCGGTGCCACTAGGGCCTTCGGTGGAGCCCCCTGTGGGGCCACGAAACCTCGTGCAGGCCGCCGACAGGTCTGCGCCGACGATGAGCGTCAAGGACGCCGCCAAGATGATGAACAGTGCCAACCCGAAGAACACCGGTGGCATGCACGGGCTGCTCCCGGTGCACGTGGGCATGCGGATCCGGCTCCTGGAAGCGCTCGACCTCAAGAACGGCCTCGTCAAGGATGCCGAGGGGCAGATCGTGCACATCGTCGTGGACCCTCGAGATCGAGACGACGTCGAGAGAGCCGAGAGAGGGGGAGAAGAGGATTTACCTGAAGCGCTTGCCGCTGGGGTTCTGGGTGCGCATGGAGAAGTACGCGAGCGCGCCCTTCGTGGACGACCTGAAGCGCCACGACGACAGCCTCACGGGGGACCTCGCGGGCCCGCTGGTGTTCATCGAGCCCCGCACGTCGGAGCCGTTCACCTTCCGCACCTCCAAGGTCACGCGGACGGGCTTCCCGTTCTCGCACGGCAGGGTCATCACCACGGTGGCGTGCCAGGGGCGCACCATGCGAGAAGGCGACGGGGCGGGGGAATGGCGCTCTGGGAACGGCCAGACCTCCGGGGCGCGAGCAGTCCGCGGCCAGACCTCGGTCCCGCGGACTCTCGCCCTGGGCCGTCAGCTGCCCGGCGCACTGCTCCCTCGGTCGACGTCGCCCAGGCGTGATTCTGGACTGCGGCCGCCACGAAGTCGGGAACGGCAAGAAGGAGGACGACGACTGGTGGCTGGAGCTCTATGTGCTGCTCTCGCGCGCCACGCGCCACGAGGACCTCCTGCTCATGCGGGCGCCGCGCATCGAGTTCTTCCTGGCAGGGCCGCCGGAGGGCTTGCGGAAGCAGCTGGAGCAGTTTGCGGCGCGCACGAAGCGTTGCAGGAGGGAGGCGACGGCCCTCGCCGGGGAGCTCGGCTTCACCGAGTTTATCCGCGAGGCCTGACCTGAGGAGCGTCCCCCCCGAGCCGCGCCTTCTCTCGACTGCCCGACTCTTTGTTTGGCCTCGCGCCGCGGACGACCCGCGCGCGTCGCTGGGACCCTCTCGGGGCGACCTGCGCGCGTCGCGGGAACTCCGTGCTGCGGGGCGCCCGGCGCCTCGTTCGCCCGTCGTCGCTCTGCCCAGCAGTCAGAGCCTTGCCCGCTATCAGCCAGCCAGTTAGCTAGCCAGCTCTCTGCCCCGAGCAGCGGACGACCCGCGCGCGTCGCTGGGACCCCGCCTGGGGCGACCGGCGCGCGTCGCGGGGACTCCGCGCTGCGCTGCGCCCGCGGCCTTTGATTTTTGGAGCGCGCGGGCAAAGAGGGAGGAAAAGGAGGGACGAAAGCGGGCGCGATCCTCGCAAGGGGCGTGCCGACATGGGCGTCGCGGCGTGCGGGCGCTGCCGCCGGGGTTCCCGCGGAAGCTGCCTGCGGCGGCCACGCCCAGAGTCACGAGCGTTCGGACAGGCATGCCCGAACCATTCACATTCATATACATTTACATTGGGCGTGGCCATGATGGCATCCACGCAAATCTACTCACTCCCACGCAGACTCATTCACACTCAGACTCACTCACGGTCTGACTCGCCCGCGTTCAGTCTCTCGTAATTCGACCTGTCGTATTCCTTTGCATTGTGTACCCCGCCACAGTTCGGCACACCCCTCATACGGTTCGTGGCCTCATAGGGAGCGCCACCGAAGAAGATATTCACAATTGCGGTACTCACAACTGCATATGGTTGGGTCCTTCGCCAGGATAATTTTCAATGATTCCAATAGGATTAGCATGGAATCCTCTAGGACCCTGTAGGGATCCATTAAGATTCCTACAGGCTTCAAATTGGTGCCCGATGGACTCCTGTAGGGCCATACAAGGGGTCCTATAGGGTTCCAACAAGATTCCTCTAGGATTCCTATGGAATCCTGTAGGACCCTGTAGGGACCTTATGGGATTGCAATGAGACTGCAGGACCCTGTAGGGACCCTATGGGTTCCCAATGATATTCCAATGGGATTCCGATGGGATCCTGTAGAACACTGTAGGGAACCCATCGGATCCCAGTAGTATTACAATAGGATTCCTATGGAATCATGTAGGACCCTGTAGGGACCCTATAAGATTTCCCATCGGATTCCTATACGATTCCAATGGAATCCTGCAGGACCCTGTAGGGACCTTGTAGGATGGCCAATAAGATTCCAATCGGATTCCCATGGAATCCTGTAGGACCCTGTAGGGGTCCTGTAGGATTCCCACAGGATTCCAATTGGTTGCCGGTGGAATCCTGTAGGACCCTGCAGGGATCCTAGAGCTGGGTCTTTCTTTCGGGCCTTCCTGTGGGGTCTCTAGGAGATGGGTGTTGATGGGTTGTGGCGTTGTTGATTTTTGGTGGCCGTGTTTTACTTGTTGTTCACATTGAGAAATCTTTGATGGGCCACTTTTTACCATTTTCGCAAGCGAAATTATTTGATCGATGTGTGAAGTTGCATGCGGCTACAGCTGGCACGCATGAGATGTTTTCATGCACGTTGCCCCGCGCATATTTATGCGTTTTCTTGGCGCGATGGCGTTTTTTATCCGCGCCGCTATGCGTTTTGAGAGCGCCGGCGGCCGCGGGCGAAATCGCCCCATGAGTTCGAACCAGTCAACGAACCCATGCATTCCACGCGCCCTCACTAGCGCTGGGCTGGCATGCCACGCGCGAAGAGCAGCCCGCTGACGAACGGAAGGCCATGGGCGATGTGAAAGAAACCAAATGCCACTTACATCGGACGCCTTTCCATTTTGCGGGGCCCAGCGCCATGTCTTGACTGGGGTGCAAACGCTGAAATTAATGACGGTGGTTTTGCGTGGCGCTGGCAAGCGGGGTTCTGTCCTGGCTGATGAAAGGCCCACCGCCTCGAGCGCAACGAACGTGGCATCTAAATCGGTGCTCGGGTTTGGACAACGTTCGCCGCCACGGCGACGGTAGGGCAATGGCCAAAACCTAGACGCGGCCTGGATATCGAACTCGGGCCGCGGCGGCGCACGCGGAGCCCATGTTCAAGGACAGTTGGCGAACGGGCTCTAGGCTGCGTGGGTTGCCGATGAGACATGGCGCGGGCGCAGGCGCGGGGAAACAAGGTTGGGCAACAGTTATCGCCAGCGCTCGATCTACGAACACAACCAACAAACCAGGCAAGGGCGCACCGCAACAAACCAATTGCTTGCTGAATGCCGCTGCACCGTCGGTCACGGTCCAGCCCATGGCGAAATGCGCGCATTGTTGCCACGTCGCGCCCATGGCAACGCAGCCGTTGAGGGCGACGGCGTTCCCCCTCGAACCCAATGCCGCCCCTCTCGGGCAACGCCGCTCCCACGACGACTGCCTCGCGCGTGGACGCGCGCGAGAGACATTGTCTCGGCAGCGGCGCGGGGGCGGCGCTGGCTCTGCGCCGCACAGCGCCGACATTCGGCCACGCCCGCCTGGCCCGATGCGTTAGTGTTGGGAGGGCGCGGCGACTCGGGGTAGGCTGGTTTAGATGGCGTTGCGGCCCACGCGATTGTTTGCGATTCGTGCTACATGCGGGGTGCGTGGCCGATTGTGCGCGACGGTTGCCAATCTGGATCTGGTGTTGTGGCGGGCCATGGTCAGGCATCGCTGTCGCGACTGGCCGAATTGCGCGGCGCTGCTGCCCAGAGTTGGGCCAGGGCCAACATCATAGCTAGAGCAATTGGTCGGCAGTCGACTGGGGTGCAGGTTCACACTTGGTGAAAGGTGCCTGGTAAGACAGCGGTTGCGGCCAGGATCGCAACTTGAATGCGAGTCAGACCTGCGACCGTTTCCAAGCTCACGGTCAGATTAGAACTCAGGGCTGGCATTGTTGCTTGTGACGTGGTTGACCTCGTTGCGATATGCAACGTTAAGTTTGAGCCAGTAGCAGCGGCGAAACAAATGCGATGATGATGATGCTGGAGGCGGGGGGATGGGGATGATGAGACGGACGGCGGTGGGGGAAGCGGGGTGGCTACGAGAAGAACGCCGAGGCGGACGAAGTGGAAGATGGACACGGATTGTGAAGAGTGGGGGAAGGGAGGGCGGAGGGGGAGGTGGATGATGAGGGCGATGCCGACTTCCTCTCCGATCGCGCGAGCGGCGGACCTCCTCTGACACGGTGCCGCTCGAAGAAAGGGCACCGCCAACGTTGCTCAAGCAGCGCTCCCTCCTTCTCCCTCCCCCTCCCTCCCTCCTCCCTCACTCCCCCCCCTCCTCCTCCTCCCTCCTCCTCCCTCCTCCTACCTCCTCCTCCTCCTCCTCCTCCTCCCCCCTCCTCCTCTCCAGCCTTTATCCTCCCCCCTCCTCCGCCCCCTCCCCCCCCCTGCTGCTGCTCCTCCCCCTCATCATCCCCCCCCCCCCGTCCTCGTCCTCCTCCTCCTCATCCTCCTGGCTGGGGGCCCAGAGGCGGCGTGCCTCCTCGAGCCCGTCCACCTGCGAGCATCCACCTGCGAGCGTCGCATCGCCCGTTCAGTGCTGCTCGTTGTTGGCCTCCACCTGCATTGCTTCGAACTTCATGGTGACCATCGGGTGCACGTCCTTCTCGCTGAACAGCTTCGCGTCGTGCAGCTCATCCCTGAACGCGAAGAGCGTCTCCTTGACGTCGGCCGCCTTCTTGGCCCCCCTCATCGCTCGCAGCAGCCGCGCCTCGAACATGCTAGCGTTAGTGATGCCGGTGACGGCATTCGCCTTCTTCTCGAACTCTGTGTACTGATCCTTGGCACCGTGATCAGCAGCGATCTCCTTCAGCGAGACCATGTGGTTGTGCAACGCCTTTTCGCGATTGCGCACCGTGACCGTGATCCCCTTCTGCTTGAAGAGCGTGCGCTTCGCGTGGTCGGACAACTGCTCCCAGGTCTCAAGCTCCGCGCCCTTCGACCAGTGCTCGCCGCCATTGTTGAACATCCCCCCCTTGCAGTCGGCCAGCGCCGCCAAGATGTTCAAGCCTGCCTCGTGGGATGCATCCCAGTATGCCGTCGAGAACTCCTTGATCACGACGCGGGCCTTCTGGACAACGGACTTTGCCAAACCCGCGAACTCCAGCATGGCGGGGGCAGGCTTGTAGTCCTCGAGGTTCGAGCCGCGCGGGGCTGTCGGATTGCCTGGTTGAGCTGGGTTGTCATCGGCCGACGCCTCGATGACAGCATCGTTCACCTCTGCATTTGCACCAATCCCCAAAAAGGCAGCCAGTCCTGACTTTACCAACTGCCACCCCTTCGAGGCGGGGGAAGCATTGCCAGCATCTGCCACCCTCCCTCCCCCTGGCACTGGCGCCTGCCCATCCAAAGCTCGGGGGCCAAGAACCCCCGAGCACCAGGACGACGTCAAAACCAAACCACATATCTCGCATCCAGCCCCAAGAACCTGGCCCTCCCCAGCACCCACCCCAAAGACAGTGTGTGGCAATGCTTCGCACACCCATGCCGAAAGATGCTTCTCGAACGCATCCGCGGGAACCTCGGAGAACGGCTCGACCTTGACAAGCTCCCCGACCTGAACCATCAGGGTCAGCAGGATGCGCAAGCACTTGCACGTAGTCATCATATGCTTGGCCTCAGCGTTGGGATCGAGGATGCGGTTCAAGAGTTCGGTGGCAATCATCGCGATGGTCTTTATCTTCACGGCATAGTCGGCTAAGTTCGATGTGAAATCGCACCTCTTGGCTGAGTCGGCACCCACAGCTGCAGCGTGCGACAAGCAGACCTGAGCGCAAGAACCCATCGCGGCCACGCAAGCTTGTGAACCGAACAATTCGCCCATAGTGGAGTTCAGCGCGCCAGTGATGGTCTTCACGGAGTTCGCGTCAGAAGGGTCGAACTGTGAGCACGCCTCGCGAAGCTTGGTAGCCTGGCCGTGGATGTGGAACTTAGACCCCATCGCCTCCACGTTGCTCTGCAGCTTGTTGAACTTCTGAATGGCGACCTCGTCCACGCCGCGGATCTTCGGCATCTCGGAGATGAGTTCGAGGAGCTTCAAGTTCAGGCTCTTCGAGAAGTCCATGGTCGGTGTGTGTCCTCCCTGTTCCAGCTGGGCGGTCTGGACGCCAATCCACCCGACCACCTGCTCGTGGAACGAGTCCAGCATGCCAGCAGCGGCGCCCTTGCGGAGGAATGCGCCCCATTCCAGCAGATTGCCGATGACATCCTGAATGCTAGCATCGCTAATGGGAGTGGGCCCCGATACGATATCCATGACGTGCTTGACCTTTTCCCCGTACTTCACGTCGGAGAAGTAGGCGCGATTGTACTCAGCCAGCACCTCCTGCCACTCAGCACCGAAGGTGGTCACGACGGTGCGCCACGTCGCCCCGAACTCCTCTCGCAGGAGCTTGCGCACATCAGACCTGCACGTGCACTCCAGCAGCACCGTGGGTGATGAGTCGAGCAACACGCGAACGGCCTCGGTGAACACGAAGATCTCGTAGGCGAGGTTCTTGCACGGGCCAGCCTCCTCGCGGATCGTCTGGTCGCCGACGCGCACGAGGAGGGCACTGATCAAGGCACTCATGTACTCCGTGTCGACTACGTCCGCCCGAGTCAAAGGCAAGACCACGTTGCTGATGAAGAAATCCCTGCCCTCGTCGATGATGCGGTCAGCTGCGATGCCGACTTCTGCCATCGACGGCGCCAGCGGCTGGAAATCTCCAACCTCGGGGCCTCCCTCGCCGACGCCAGCATCATCGAAGTGGGGGGTGGAAGGAGGTCGGAGGTGAGAATGGAGGAGGTACGTCGGGGGAGTGAGCAGTCTGGGGGCACGGCAGGATGGGGAACGACTTAAACGACACTAAGGGGGCAGATGTTGGCATCAGCTTGGGAGCCGCCCACCGTATAAGACTTCCACGGCAGTGCGATGTCAACCTTGATGCTCGGATCGTTGGCCTCCCTGGTCGCCACCGCCCACAAGTTGATCATCCACGACTCGGCGCCGTCGAGCTTCACGTGCCTGATCTTCTTGAGCAAGCGGACCCGCGTGTCCAGCGACATGACCTCCAGCGCGTTGCCACCGAGAGAGGTGCAGGTCTCGATATCGGCGAGTGCCGTCCGCTGGAGGCTCTCGATGAGCTCGCTCTTCGGCTTGAAGCGCTTCAAGGCGTAAATGCGATCGCCGATGCTGTGGTTGGCGCCCTTCGTCAAGAGGAGGCCCATGTTGATGCTGGCGACGATCTCCTGGTACCGATCCCTCTCCTTCGCATCGGCTGGCGGGGTCTTCCCCTTGGCGGACGGTGGCGTCTGGAACGCCGCGGCGCTTGCGCTTCCTCGACGGTCGCTGCGATTGCCCGCGACCGACGGCTCAGCAGTCACATCGAGCCTCGGAACGCTTGCACCATCTCCGTCGAGTCCGTCAGGAACATGTCCGCACGCCTCGGACTCGGGCTGCTGGGCAACGACAGCCCCGCCACTGCGAGTCGCCTGGCCGCCGCGTGGCCCTTGTGCAGCAAGCCCTGAGTCGCCGACGGTGCCGTCAACGATTGCGTCAGCGATCGCGAGCGGGCCCCCGCCTGCCACCTGGGAGAGCCCGTGAGGCCCATCGGACCCGACCAGCCCGAGCGCCCTGGCTGCGCCGACGGCTCGAAGCTTGAGCTCGGACACCGTAGGGATGTCGACGTGCCCCCTCAATGAGACGGGCAGCCCCTCCCGCAGCAGCCTGTTGATCACGTCCTCGCAAGCGATGCCTGCGCCGTCCTTGCAGTAGTCCTCTGCGCTCAGCGCCTTCTCGACGCGGCTGCCCATCACCGTGCTGAACCTGCGCACCTTGAGGTAGGGCGACTGCGGGTCCCTCGCCAAGATTCCTGTGACGGACTCGCCCTTCATCTCGTTCTGGAGCGTCGTCTCGCGCTCGCCAGCCTGAGACGGCAGCAAGGCGGAAGCCCCTGTCGGGGCGATGTCGGCCTGGTACTGCTTCTCCGTGATCAAGATGCAGTCTGGAAAGACCATGATGCCTGTCTGGTGGTCCGTCGATACGGCCTGCGGCAGGGAGGAGGCCTCGCGACTGCCGTCGATCGTCTCGCAGGCCGCCTCGAAGCTCTCGGCAAGCTCCTCGTCCTGCTCGCACGTGGCACACATCGAAGACCAGTTGAAGTCCATCCAGAACTTGCCCTTCACGTAGCCGCAGAAGTGGTAGGAGCACGCGTGGGCGAACTTCTGGATCTGCTCGTTGGGCATCTTCGCGTCGGGGAAGGGGTTGTCACTGCTCTCAGTGGCCCCGCAGCGCCCGCAAACTCCTCCGCCACTGGTGTCCGTAGTCTTCTTCCTGATCACCAGCGGCCCCACCAAGGTCGCCTCCCTCTCGCTCGCTGATGCCGTCTTGGCGCGCTTGCCACGCCCGCTGCCCCGACCGCGAGCGCCGCCGCGCGCTCCGCGGCCGCCGGCGTCCCCAGAGGGGCCGCCAGCGGCTGGGGCGGCCGCGCTGGCAGCACGCTTCCTGCCCATCCTGGCGGCGCGCTCGGAGCTCGGAGCGCTGATCGCTGGACAGTGTGACAGCACCGAGCCTACAGCGGCTGGCTCAGGCGGGTCCACTCAAGATCGCCATCTAATGCCTGAGCCAGAAACTACGACGGAGACCCTCTTAGTAAAGCCCTCTTGGGGCCCTCCTGGGGTGCTTTTGGGGCCTTTTAAAGACCGCAAGGGGTTGTCACAGGAAGGGGCCCTGCGTGACAACCCCAGGGAGCCATCTTGAAGCCATCTTGGGGCCCTCTCGGGGCCCTCTTGGGCCCTCTTGAGCCCTCTTGGGGACCTCTTGTCTCTTGGGCCCTCCTGGAGTCCTTTTGGGGTCTTCTTAAGACAGCAAGGGGTTGTCACAGGAATGCGCCCTGCGTAACAACCCCAGGGGGCCCTCTTGGCTCTTGGGGCCCTCTTGGGCGATCTGGGGCCCTCTTGGGGCCCTTGCATGGCCCCTTTGGGTCCCTCCTGGGGTCCTCTTGGGGTCTTCAAAGGCCGCCAGCAGGGGTTGTCACAGGAAGGAGCCCTGCGTGACAACCCGAGGTGACCCTCTTGGAGCCCTCTTGGGCCCTCTATGGGCCCTCTATGGGCCCTCTTAGGGGCCCTCTTGGGCCCCTCTTGGGGCCCTCCTGACGTCCTCTTGTGGTCTTCTAAAGATCGTAAGGTGTTGTCACAGGAAGGGGCCCTGCGTGACAACCCCAGGGAGCCCTCTTGACACCCTCTTGGGGCCCTCTCGGGGCCCTCTCGGGGCCCTCTTAGGGCCCTCTTGGAGCCACCTCATGGGCCAACCAGGGGCCCCAGAGGGCCCCCAGAGGGCCCCAAGAGGGCTCCAAGACGCGCCCCAGAGACCACTGGGAGGTCTCATCCAGATGCGCTGTTCGATGAGACCTACCAGCGGTTTCTTGGGTCCCGTTTGGGCCCCTCTTGGGGCCCTCTTAGGGCCCTCTTGGAACCATCTTATGGGCCCATCAGGGGGCCCAAGAGGGCCTCCCGCACTTCCCTGCTCACCTCGACGCGCCTGGGCGTCGTTCCTGGATGGGCTGGTGGGGACACGCGAAGCGTCAAAAATAATCCCACCAGCCCTCTGGGCGTCGGTGGTTTAGAGAGTTCCCTCTTCCACCCCTGATTCTTCCCCTTCGGGTAGGGGGTTACCCCTCCCCCTACCCCCCCTGGGCCTGGACGGGGGGGGGGGGTCGCGAGGTGCCAGGGCGTCCTAGACGGCCTCGGCGAGGAAGCCACACTCATTGGTTTTACTGTGATTGTGTCCTCATGTTGGCCTCCTGAGGGGGGGACCCTAATCCAAGCTCCCCTCTCGCGTGATCGATCTCCTCCAAGATGGCCCCAAGAAGCGCCCAGGAGGCCCCGAGAGGTCCCAAGATGGCCCCAAGATGTCCCCACGGGACCCCCAAGAAGCCCCCAGGAGGCGCCCAAGAGACCCCCAGGAGGCCCCAAGAGATCACCCAGAAGCACCCACGATGCTCCAAGAGGCCTCGGCGAGAATGCCAAACCATTGAGTTTACGAAGGTGTTCGCCGTTAGCCACACGGTGGCCTCTTTGGGGGGGGGGCACTGATTAAGATGGCTCGATGAGCGCCTGGAGAGCCCAACATGACCTCCACGATGACTCAAGATACCCCAAGATGTCTCATAATGGCTTCCTCGGCGCGCTGCCCACTTCCCTGATCGAGGCGATTCCTCTGGGCATCGTTTCTGGATGGGCTGGTGGGGATTCGCGAAGCGTCAACAATTCTATTATTCACTGCGTGTAACACTTACTGGGCATGGAGCCCGAGAACAGCCATGCGCAGTGAACGCCCTCCTCATCCTCCTCCTTGTCCTCCTCCTCCTCCTCGCCCTCCCCCCCCCCTCCCCCTCCTCGTCCTTCTCCTTCCCGCGCCGCGGGCGGGCGTCGAGTCAGGGCCATCTTCGAATAAAAAAAATGAAAAAAAAAAAAAAAAAAAAGAAAAAGAACAAAACTAAAAAAATAAAAATAGAAAAAGAACGAAAAAAAATAAAAAAAATAGAGAGAAAGCAATAAAGTCTTCGAGCCTTGACACCTCAGGCTGGCCAGTGGCCGATGCCCCGGACCTCTCGACCCCTCCTCCCAGCGGCACCTGCCGGGAAGGCCCTGCTGCGGGCATCTCTCTTTCTGCCCCAGGTGGGCTCGGAGAAAACGTCCCCTCTGAGATTGACCGCAACACATTGGCCACATATTCTCGCTAGCTACGGCTCGTGACCCTGCAGACTCGGCACAGCCCACTACAACGCGCAATGAGTCGATCAAATCATTTTTAGAATCAGAACGTGCTATGTCAACTCAAATGCGCTGCCAATTTAATCATTTCTCTGAAGGGTCTGCACTGGCACTGGCGCTAACATACGCCCACTGTCTCATGCTACGGCACACTCTGGCGCAGCACCACGCACGAAGGCATCCAACTATCCAACTACTCAGAGCTGTGGCGAACATCCCCCTCCACCGTGTACCGCACAGTGTACCTCGCCCTCTTGACGTAGACAGTGCGTTGGCCGTCGGACGCGAACTCGCACGGGCGGAGGCGCTGGAAGACGCTCAGGACATGCGGAGGCATGCTGCTGAAGTCGGCGTACTGGTGCACGATGCTCTTCATGTACCTCTCCTCCGTGAAATCCGACCCATCGGTCCGTGGCAGGGCAGGTAAACCAGACGCCGATGATGGCGCCGCGCGCATCGGGAGCTCCGCAGGCGCCGCGTTGCTCGCTGAGCCCTCTGCCTCAGCTGCTTCCTGCGGCTCTGGAGCCCCCGAGCTGGCTGTCGGCCCCGTATCCGCATACTCCTGCTTGTCATTCGGGTCATCATACGCTGCTCTCCACGCTTCCTGCGGAGGTGCCGTCCGACGCTCTGAGAGCGAGCGGCGACGCTTGGGGCCGAAACCTGAATTGCCCGTCATTGGGCTCCCCTCGGAGCAGCTGCCGTCGTCTGAATGAACGCTGTGGACCGACATCGCTGGAATGAGACCTCGCGCGCAGATGTCTGAAATCGAACTCACCTGGAACCGAACCGTGTGAGCACAACTGGCTACGGGAGGTGCAATGGGGGGGAGGGTAAACGAACGGCCAGTTCCGCGCTAACGCGTGACCCAGGGACCCCCTCCAACAAACGCGGGACCCACGGACCCAGGGACCCCCTCCCCCGCGATGTCGTGCTGGCCGAGGTCCAGCGATGCCTTGGGGCCCTGAGGCCCTGCTGCCCTGCGATCTCGGGCCACGCAATACCAGTTCGCGTTGACGAGCGGTCGGGGATAGAGGGCAGATCACGTTCAAAACCATGCTATGCTTTCCCATGGGGCATTCGTGGTGCCTTCATCCTGTAGCGCCCCACTGGGCCTTTTTGTGGGCCCACCACAGGGTCCCTTATTGAGTCCACCATGGGGCCCCGCAGGGCCCGCAAGCGCACGCGCGCGCACAGGCGCGCACACGCGCACGCAAACACGCAAACGCGCGCCCGCACGCACACGCACACACACACACACGCACACACACACACACACGCACGCACACACACCAACCAACCAACCAACCAACCAAACGCAACCACACACACACACCACACACAACCACCCACACACACACAAACATACACACATGCACACTACCACAATCGAACACACACACACACACGCGCCCACCAACGCACACCACCACCACACTCACCCACACATACACACACATGCACACACACACCCACATGCACCCACAAACACACGCACACCACCACTACCACCACCATCATCCACACCACCACCACCCTCCCCCGCCCCCCCCCCCTCCCCCCCCCACCCCCCCAACACCACCACGCACGCATGCACATGCGCACCACCGCCCCAACCGCCCGCAAGCCGCCCACTGCCAAATGGGCGCCCACAGTTAGCGCGCACCCCAGAAGGCCGCATCGTCTGCCAGGTGCGGGAGCGCCCATTTGGCAGTGGACGATTTGCGGGCGTTTGGGCGGGTGGTGCGCATGTGCACGCGCGCGTGCCGGTGGCGGTGCGGGGAGGGGGGGGCGGGGGGGGGTTCATGATGGCGGAAGTGGTCGTGGTGGTGGTGTGTGTGTGTGCGTGTGCGTGTGCGCGTGCTTGCGTGTGTGTGGTTGTGCGCGTGTGTGTGTGTTGGTGGGTGTGTGATGATCGTGGTGGTGGTGGTGGTGGTTTGAATAATGGTGGTACGTGTGTGTGTGTGTGCGTGTGTGGTTGTGTGTGTGGGTGTGCATGTGTGTGTGTGCGTGTGTAAGTGTAAGAAGTGTGTGGGTGTGTGTGCGCGCGCGTGTGTGTGTGTGTGGGTGTGCGTTCGCGCGTGCGTCTGTGCGTGTGGTGTGTGTGTGTGTGCGTGTGTGTGCGCGTGTGTGCGTGCACGTGCGTGCGTGCGTGCGCGTTGTGTGTGTGGTGTGTCAAATGTGTGTGCGAGTGTGTGTGTGTGGTGTGTGTGTGTGTGTGCTTGGTGGTGTGCGTGTGTGGTGCGTGTGTGTGTGTGTGTGTGCGTGTGTGTGTGTGGTGTGTTGTGCGTGTGTGTGTGTTTGTGTTTGCGTGTTGGGGTGGTTGGGGGGTGGGGGGGTGGTGGGGGTGAGCGGGGGGGTGGTTGGTGGGGTGGGGTGTGCGTGTGGGTGGTGGAATGGCGGTGGGTGGGTGGGTGGGTGGGTGGGCGGGTGGGTGGGTGAGTGGGCGGGTGCGCGTGCGTGGCGGTGGTGGTGGGAGGGGGATGGGAAAGGGGGTGAGGGGGAACGGGGGGGGGTTCGAGTCCGCGGGCGACGCCGAACCCCTCTGGCCACGCTGGCAGGCGCGCCAGGGGAACGGACGCGACGCGCGCTCCCGCGAAATGATTCCAGAGACGGGGGCAGCATGAGAAGGGCGCGATGGAAGAGGGGGCGGCTGGCGGTTGAGAAGGAGAACGGCGGCGGGGAGGTGGTGAGCGGGGTGGGGCGGGGGGGAGGGGGTGGGGAGGGGGAGGGGGTGGGGCGAAGATAGGAGGGGGGAGAGGGGGGGGAGGGGGGGGGGGAAGGGGAAAAAAAAAAAGAAAGGGGAGGTGGGGTTGGTGAGGGGCGGGGGCGACGTTTGGGGGTGGTGGGTAGGGGAGGAGGGTTCGGGGTGAGGGGGGGTCGGGGGGGAGGCGCGGGAAAAAACATGCGGACAAAAATGGGAGGGGCGGGTGCTGATTCAATGGGAAAGGGGGTGGATCGACAATGCGGGGGCCACGGCGATGGGCGAGAGGGGGTGGGTGGGGGGGGGGGGTCGAAGGGGGAATGGGAGGGGAGGGGGGGGGAGGGCGGCGGCGGGGGAGGGGGAGGCGAGGGGGCGGAAAGGGATCGCATCCAAGAGCCGCAACAAGCCACGAGCCCAGCGCGGCGACGTCCGCGTGGCGATGTGGCTCAGCTGACGCGCACTGGATGCTGCGCTCGTCGATTCGGGGATGCCGACATCATTTCGCATTGCGGGTTGCATCGAGCCCGCCCGCTCGGCGCTGCTATTTGGCAATCTCTGTGTGGCGGCGCTCTGCGCTAGGGTAAGGGCTGCGACAGCTAGGATCAAGGATGGGAGGGGGGAGGGGGGGGGGGTCGGGCGGCGCGGGAGGGGGAGGGGGGGGGGGATTGCGAAAATCCGAGGTCGGGAAGGAAAGGGGGGGGGGGTAGATAGCGAAAATCGGATGGCGCAGGGCATCAATTCACGCGGGGGCATCGCAAAAAAAGGTACCATATTGATGGACACTAGACTGCCCGACTATGTACGTGATGACATTTTGATGGGGTTTTGATGGGGTTTTGATGGGGTTTTGATGGCCTTTTGATGGCTGTTAGCGGTGGGTGAAAAAAACGTGATGGCATTTTGATGGCATGTTGATGACCTTTTGATGACCTTTTGATCGTTTTTGGTGACGCTCTGATGGCCAGACGGCGGTGAGCAGTTGTTTGCCGCGAACTTAATATAAAATCAGCTGCGCCCGCGCAAAAAAATGAACTCTCCGTCGGCCCATCCCTAGGCAATCGCCTCCCTTGTACCAGGCAGGCGGCTGCCTCCGATGCACTTTTGATGACCTTTTGATGACGTTTTGATGACGTTTTGATGGCCCTTGGTGGTGGGCGAAAAAAACGTGATGGCATTGTGATGACTTTTTGATGACCTTTTGATGACCTTCTGATGACCTTTTGATGGCCTTCCGATGGGTTCTTGATCGGGTTGCGATGCCGCTGGTGGACCCACGACAATTCCGCGGTCGCGTGGCGATGGGGCGGCAGGCGGCGTTGGGCTGCGGCGCGCTTTGAACCATCGACGAGGGGCGCGCCGCCGAGTGCGCATCTCGGCATACGCTGACCCAGCGCTTCGTCTGACCAGGAGAACAGCGGCCACCGCCAACGCCGATGCCCCCGATGACCCGTCCCCAACCCCC
>CAUYUJ010018926.1:349441-369441 GCA_963575745.1 Prorocentrum cordatum
CCTCCCTCTCCTCCTCCTCCTCGGATCCCTCGATCATCCTCCTCCTCGATCGTCGATCCTCACTCCTCCTCCTCCTCTTCCTCCTCCTCGATCCTCCTCGATCCTCGTCCTCCTCCTCCTCCTCGATCCTCCTCCTCGATCATCCTCCCGCTCCGCACCGCCCCCCCCCCGCCCCCCCCCTCCCCCCCATCTTGGCCAGGGGCAGCGTCAAGGGTGGACAGGTTCAGGGGCAACGTCAAGGGAGAGCGTCGGTCTGGGATAGGCCCAGCGGTCCGCGAAGGCCGGCCGCGAAGGCCGGCCGCGGGGGCCTCTCCGAGGCCCTGGAGGAGGAGGAGGAGGAGGAGGAGGAGGAGGAGGAGGAGGAGGAGGAGGAGGAGGAGGGAGAAGGAGGAGGAGGAGGAGGAGGAGGGAGAGCGTCGGTTTGAGGTGTTCGGAAGTGCTCGTCGGTTCTGGGCGGTTCTCCAGCTCCGGGAATGCCTTTCGGCAAAACTGCGCCTCGCCGAGCGCACTCCCGGGGTGGTGCTCAGGTCGGCCCGAGCGGCCGACGGAGAGCAGGGCTGTGGCTCGAAAGCCAGGGGGCAACCCGTTAGAGGGGGACTGGCTCGGGGGAGGGGGGGCCCGGGGCAAGGGCTCCCATGAGGGCGCGAAGTTATTCGCGCTTCGCGCTTCGCGGTCCTCGTTCCTTCTCCCCCTCCTCCTCGTCCTCATTTCCTCCCTTTGGGGGGGGCGGCGCGAGGGCGCGAAGTTATTCGCGCTTCGCGCTTCGCGGAGCGCGAAGCGCGAAGTTGGGAGCCCTAGGGGGGGGGAGGGCGCATCGACCCTCTGTGGCCCATCGATCGCCGACAGGGGCCCGGCAGCCCACCGGGTCCCAGTAGGCTGCGGCGTCGTCGTCGGAGGCACAGCCCCGGTCGATCGGCGGTGTAACTATCGCCGATTACACGTCGATGTGTCCTCCCGTCCCCCTGCCCTCTTCCTCTCCCATGCGAGCCGGATTTCTATCGATATATACACATGTATGTGTATACACACATCTAAACATACATATATATATATATATACACATACATACATATACACATACACACATGCATGCATGCATACATACATACATACATACATACATACAGACAGACAGACAGACAGACAGACAGACAGACATATATATATATGTATATATATATCACCCCGCTCACCTACAGCCAACTCGGCTCATGCATTGGCTTGCGCTGGCGTGATGACTCCTTTCGCCTGGAGGAAATCCTGATTGTCATCGTCTTTTTCCTACGGACCCTTGAGTGGGTCAGGGTCGTTGACCCTTCCCCCTGTCTCCCGTCCCCTCCGCATTCTCTCGCAGAGGGAAAATTGCTGAAACATGGACTGTTGGAAGTCCGCGGGTTTCTTGGATCAGCGCTGGGCTCCCCCTCTCGCCCTCTTCTCCACGGTTCCTCGGTCCTCTTCCTCCGCGATGTTCACGTATGTTCCTCCTCCTCCTCCTCCTCCTCCTCCTCCTCCTCTTCCTCCTCTTTCTCCTCTTTCTCCTCCTCCTCCTCCTCCTCCTCTTCCTCCTCCTCCTCCTCTTTCTTCTCCTCTGTCTCCTTGTCCTCCTCGTCATCGTCCTCCTCCTCTTGCCCCATTTCGAACGGTAGGTCATCAGTGAACACAGGGTGCGTGAGGGTTGTTCTACTTGTGGCTGTTTGGTTCAAGGGATCCCTTTCTCGCCCGCTCTACAGCGCACCTTACGCATACCGCTCGTAGACACCGCTGTACAGAAAACAGTTGTTTTCATCCAGCACCTTACATTCTAGATGGTCGCGGAGCATCTCGCTCCAACAATGGCCGCCATGGCCCGCCATGGCCCGCGTGGCTTCGTCCCGTGCCCCTGGCGTTCGCTCTACATCGTCTCCGACGACTTCCCGCTCGACGTGCCGCTCTACAGGTGTGCCAATCGTCTGCCTCGCCCTGGCAGGCGCCGTCGGGGGCTGGCGGGGCCGGCCAGGCGGCTGGCGGGGCCGGCCAGGCCCAGCCGCCACTCCTGGCGCAGGATCCGCAGCACACATACGACCACGAGTACACGCCAATCGTTGACAGTAGGTGTTTCTGGCTTCCCAGAACCCAATCTACTTCAAGCGCCTTCCTACTTCAAGAATCGGCATGTTTTTACTGTGTTTTGCCATTCTTTGGGAGGACCTGGACCCAATCTACTATATCCACCGGCCTACTTCATGTTTCTACCTACTTCTTCCGAGCGACGTGTACGAGATTTACAAGGACGACGCCCCCCGCCCCTTATTCCCTGTGCTGGTTCGAAATATGTTCGGTTGATCGTCGCCACAGCACTCGATTGTGACTGTGGTCGCTGATGTCAGAGCGTCGAACAGTCCGACTTTCATGTCTGCGGCGCCGATGCAGGGCTCCAAGCTGAGAGCAACTGTGTTGCGACAGCCCGAGGGATACAAACCAAGACTGTTCGCCTCCATTGCACTCACACGTGGGTGTAGCCGGCTATGTTAAGCAGTCGTTCGATCCAACGTTCATATCGTCGGTGGTGGTAGACGGTCCCGAGCCAAGTGCGACTACGCTGCGCGAGCCGGGGGAAGCGCATGCAAAAAAGAGCGGGAACACGAAGGAGGGTCGGGCAACTGCGTTGCCATTTTTCTGGGGGACCAGTACGGGAGTCTGGGACCATTCGATGGCGGTTCTCTCGGACATGAGTCTCGACGTTACCTACACATTCCCTGCCGCAGGACAGGCCTGGATACCTATGCGTACTCCTCTTGACTATCGCACAGTTCGCAGTGCACAGCAAAGTGAAAATACAAACCACGACGAGTGCTCTCGTCACTATGGGGCGCGCGCGAGGTAATGTCAGTGGCGAACTCCGACCTCCACGAGTTTCGCCAGGCAGCCTTCCTTTTTTGTTGTGCTTGACTAGCATGGCTCGCGAGTGCGAGGATGATTGGCCGCCAGCTGTCCTCGTCCAAGGTGGTCATATCAACGGCATCCCAGTGCCGCCCATGACCTACCTCATGCATAGTGCGCCCGCACGGCAGGGCCAGCTAGCAGGGGAGCAGCGCGCGCAGGCAGCATCGGCATTGATGAGCTTTAACCGATTGCCCCAGGAGCGCATCGACTACAGCCTCGCCAGATTGGACATCCTTCGCAACAGGGCGCAGCAGGCCGGTCAACTCATGAACGGATACGAGGGCCTGAGCTACCTCTTGCTGCGCGCGGCGGGCGCGGCGAACACCCAGCTCACCATGATCCTGCAGCACTTCAGCATGGCCCACTCTACGGACGCACCACAGCTGGCAAACACGATGGGCCAGCTACGCCGATTTGGTCATATGATCGAAGGCTCGCCGGGCAATCTCGCGTCGGCCGCGCACCAGCGCCAAGCGTTTCTCACGGGCACGCCATCGCGACATCAGGACCAGAGTGCCTATGGCACTGGAGATGATCAGAGTGCCTATGGCACTGGGGCCGATCAGAGTGCTTATGGCACTGGGGCCGTGTCGAGCTGGGATGGCACAGGCAGCTTTCGGTCGAACGGCACCGAGTCCGCCTGCTGCATCTCAGGCAGCAGATCCAGCTGCAGGCTTCGACCCCTGCACCGACTCCGACACCGTCAGCTCGCTCAGCCAGGAAATCGCTGCCGACGATCCCGAATAGCGCGTCGCACGTCTCTTCTGGGCCCACGAGCGCGCCAAGGCCCGACGGCCCCGATTCAACAGACAATTTGCCCGCGCGCCGCGCGCAGGGCCATCGAACGCGCGGGCACCGGCCGCGGAAAAAGGTTGCCGCGCATTCCCGGCAGAATTGCTCGACGCGGGCCCCCTCGCGACGTTCGCCAGCTTCGGGAGAGGCGAGGATAAGGGAGAGGCAAACATCGGACCAGTGGATCAGAATCCGGCCGACAAGCCAATCCACCGGGCCCAGATGGGGCGCGTCTTCAAGCGCCGCGAGTGCGACTCAGAGGAGCACATCGCGCGCGACTGCCCCCGCCGGCGCCGGCGAGGGCGCGCCCTATTCCTCGGGGCCCCAGCCTCAGCAGCAGCACCGCCACCACCGATACCAGCAGACCCCCCCTCACCACTGACGCACGCGGGACACAGCGGAGCGCCAGGACCAGCCGCACAACGACCAGCACCAGGTGCTCATTCGGTTTGGACGACGAAGGAAGCCCACAAGATGCCCGAACCAGCGGCGCTGGGACCCGACAGCGGCGACCCCGCGCAGAGCGCCGACCCCTAGAACGGCGGCCAACCTACTCCAGCTTCGGCGACTACTCGGCCAACGCCGGCAGCAGCAGCTCCCAGTGCTTCGCCCGACGGATCCGGCACGCAGTTGGACAGGGTCAGCGGTCAATTTGGGCGGGCACTTCATTTTCTTCGTCGGCATCGCCCAACCCTCGCGAAGCCAAAATGCAGCGACGGCGCGAGGAGATGGACGACCTCGTGGGCCGCATGTGACAGGACTCTGGTCAAGCGACGGACACGGCAATTGCGTCGCCGGTCCGAGCGGCAGGGGTGGCGAACGCAGCAGCTGAGGCGACCGCAGCTCCAGCGGCATCAGCAGCGCCGCCATCGCCGACGCCACAGCGCTGGTCCAGAGTGTCCTGCGCGATCCCGCTGGGGCCACAGCGCGGGCGTGGCTGGGCAAGCGCCACGCCTGAGCCGCTGCGCCAGCTACCCGACCTGCCGACGCGCAGTTGCCGAGCTGGGCTCACATGCCATCAGCCTCAGCACTTGGCATCTGCAAGCCCTATGGCTCGAGCTCCGCGCGGCCACCGCAGTCCGCGCCGGCAGCCGCGTCACCGCCGGTGCCGGAGTCTCCCAGCGATCTGGCTCTATTCAATCAACGCGCCCCCATTGACGTGATCCAGCCATCCGGGAGAGTGGCCATGTGGTTCGACACCTGGATGTCCAGCGGCGCGCGATCCGAATGCACGGCAGGCCCCACGCTCGACCGCATACAACGATACAACGACAGAACCCAGCTTGCGCTCGAGCCCTTGCGACAGCGGGACAATCAGCGACAGCGAGCCGCACATAGTTGGACCGAAACCCTTAAAGTCCACTTCCTGCGCCGGCTGGCGCGCCCGCTGCACCCCGCGTCGCGGTCTTCAGCTGCGAAGATCGGGGATATCTTATCCGCCTCGAGGCTTTCGTCATGGTGGACGAGTTTTTACGCCTACAGTCCCGCCACATCTTGCACTGGGCATGCCACCTAAAGCTCATGCCGAACACCGACGCCAGCCAGGCGCACTGCCCAGCGCGTCATGGCCCGGCGGACGACATCATCGATCTCCGCCTCAGTCGCGCAGATCGCGCTGCAGCGGGCATGGCAACTGCGACGCTGGCTCGCGCGGCAGACCCCGGCATCTCGGATAGGGTACCTATGGTGACAGCCCAGCAGATGCCGGACGACAGCGTGCCAGAGGAGATGCAACCACCACATGACATCGCGCAAATTTCTCGGCCCGCACCGACACCCGGGACACTGCGGCAGAAGCGCGCGCAATCCCTTGGTAGCGTTTCCAGTTTCATGTTCGCTGCCGACGTGGCAGTGTCATGCGACGCCCACCTGGGATTGCATGCTCTGCCGTGCCGGCCAACTCTCCCGCGGTGGCCTACCTCGCCAGGCACAAAGGCTTCAGCCCACAGAGGATAGGCTGACGTCTCCACTATGCGGCAGGAGTGGGCAATGGTTCCCAGGTTGCCCATGTGCAGGTGCACTGCCCAACCGCGGCCACAAACCGCGACGGCGCGACCACCCAACCCAACATGCGCGCTCCTGCCGTGGGCGGCTTCGATCTCCTTGCCTCACTTGGTCGGCAATCCAGGCAGTCCAACAGCGGAGTTGCGGAGACAGGCGCCGCGCGCTAACGCCTCGCATCCCCTGGCCCTGGAGACCACGAGATCACTTGGAGTCCAGCCACCATGCATGTCGACTCAGCGTCGGCCCCAAGCGGCCGCTCATGCATACCAGTCGATAGCTTTGACCAGCTCGGACCACCGACCAGGGGACTTCCACCTAAGCAGTTCACACTACCAGCAGTGGGCAGTAACAACCAGGACTGCGACCCCAGCGACGGCCGACAGCACAATAAGCTCAATATACAGCTTTTCAGCCCCGACGCACAAGCACCAGTGAGGGGCGCACCTCAGGCAGCAGGCTACGACCTATTCGCTTGCGCGGACGTCGGTCTCGAGAGCCGTGATCGCGAGCTGATGTCCACGGGCGCGTCCGCTCTTGCGCCACCGGTCACCTGCAACGGTTCTGCCCGCGCCCAGGACTAGCCCTCGCAGGCATCGACTCTGTGGACGGCGTGGTGGGCCCCGACTACCGCGGCGAGCTCAAGGTGACCATGCACAACGCCAGCCCGCGGACGTTCGCGGTCGAGCAGGGCCAGAGGGTCGCCCAACTCATCCTGGAGCACATCATCACGGCTTCCGACATCGCGGTTGTTAGTATGATTCCCCCATCCTCGCGCGGCTCTGGGGGCTTCGATCACACTGGCACGACTCACCTCAGCAACGACCCCATCCTCCAGGATTCGGGCACCACGGCACCAGCAAGGTCTGAGGGAAACTACGTGACCGAGGACCCCGCGCAGCTGCTACACTAGGAGGATGAGGAGCCAGCCCGCGTGGCTGGCCCGGCCACGGCCGGCCGGCCCCAGCAGAAGCGGGCAGCAGGACCAGGACGTCTCGCCCGGGTGCTGGAGCGAGGGCGGCACACTTCACTTGCACTACAAGAGCACGGCTTCGACATTGTTCGCACCACCCACTACGAGGCTGCCACCGCGACGCCAGCCGACCCGACCATCCCCAGCTCCACCTACTGCTTGGTCTGGATCGCGAGCGACACGGGCAGCGACGAGACTTGCCGCGCGCTCGACTCCTTTCCCGACCGGCGCCCACGCGCCAAGGACTTTGGCGCCGTAGTTGTGATCCACGGCCGCCGCGGCCAGCAATGCAAACGACTACCAGTACGACAGATGATCGAGACGCAGGTGCTCCACTTGACTCAGCACAGGGCATGCCGCAAGCCCTTCGTCCCAGAGGCCAAGCACAGCAGCGTGGCTTTCATTGCGCACCCATTTTTGACCAGCTGCACAGGTACAACGCTGAGCTCAAGGTCCACATGGACGACTGGACGATCCCCAACCGAAAGGCGCACGCGGTCCCTGATGCGCCGCGAGGTTTTGCGCCGGCTGCCTGGCTGCAGGTCATTTCGATCAGCGCCGGCGCGGAGAGGAGGGCGCGCCCTCAACGAGGCACGACGGCAGCTTGGGCGCCACGAACAAGTCTCCCAAAACCACGGATGCACGCCGCTGCGACACCGAGCAGCGCGCCTTGCGCCGCAACGCCAAGCACCATACCCGAGACCACAGGTCACAAACATCCCGCAATGTACATACCGAGGACGACCGTAATATTCGGGGCGGAAATTCTGGCAGTTTCTCTTGCCCTCGAGGCGACATTCGGGGCAGAAATTATGGTTGCTACTCCTGGCCCGGAGGTCGGAAGCACATTAATGACGACAAATCTGAACAACGGCGGGCGTCCAGCAACTGCGTTGTCGGCGCCTGCCCCACAGCAGAGCGCATACGCCATAAAGCGAAGGTAAAAAGAGGGGCACGCCCCCACGGCGCGTCAGCAGGTCTCAGAGGACCACCACGACGACTGCTGCACCGACCTCGCGGGTCTAGCTCCACATCTTCTGGGCGTCCCAACCATTGGCGAGCCGGGTCAAGTCGACGGGCGCGACGACGACGATCTCCACGGCAGCCTTACTTCAGCCTTGCCCACGCGGTGGCTTCAGGGCTCGACGGCCCGCCATCGGATCGCCATCTGGCGAGTGCTCGAACGTCGCAGTCCTCCGAGTTCGACGGCACTCATCATTTCCTCACCTACCTCACCTCCATCGATCACGGCACCGACATCATGGAGATATGCGGTCGGGGGGCGCAGACCAGCCAATTTGCAGCCCGCCGCCGCTGCAAGGCGGGCGCCCTCTTCGACCTAGTCCCTGGCTGCGATCTCAACGACGAGAGTCAGCAGAAAGCCGTGGAGCAGCACATCTGGAAACATTGGCCTCTAGTGGCCTTCATGGGCCCCCCGTGCTGACGTTGGGCCACCCTCAATTACAAGTGCAACGATCGCACCTGACTACGATCCCACGAAACACAACACCTCACGGCCGACTTTGCGGCTGCATTGCACGCTTGCAAGCACAGCTTGGCAACTATTTCGTCAACGAGCAGCCCAACCCATCGCGGCTGTGCAACGAGCCGCCCTGGCCAGAGGTGTTATCAACAGCAGGCGTACACAAGGTCATCTTCGACCAGTGCCAGCTGGGACTTCGAGATCATCATGGAAGTATTTTGAGGAAGACGACCGGTCTTGTCTGCAACGCACCGAAGATCTCCGAGCAGCTCTTGAACCAGAGATGTACCAACAACACATGCACGCGCACGTCGAGGGCCACGGCAGCACCGACGCCCAGGCCTGGCAATGGAAGAGGGCCGAAAGGCTGGCCCAGTGCATCGCGGACCTACGCCGGCGCCTGCGACGACCTCGCTGGGCAAACTACGCTCGCAAGTGCGATGTCGATATGGCAGTCTTCCCAGCAATGGCTTCGGGCCGCAGAGGGAGGGATCAGGAGCGCCATGGTCGTTGAGCGCGCACGCTATACGCGCAAGGCGGGCCGACGCAACATGCGGTCGGATTCGCCCGTGTTTTCCCGAGACCCGGCCACATGCTGGCACCCGCCCCAATCCACGGTGAATGCCCAGGCTGCCTCGAGGAGAAGCAAAGCGACCATCCAACGCACGCACGCGAGTTGAGCAAGTGTAGGCTTGTGGACCCTCACACGCGTCCGCGCCCACGTACGGGTCAACATCCACGAGCCCCAGCACAACCTGGAGGATCACGCCCTACCAGCGATCAACGGGCTCAGCTGCCCAGAGGAGCCGACCTCGGAGCAGCAGACGAAGTGGCACTACCATCAGCGCCGGCCAGCACACCCAGAGCCAGCTCATAGTCCAGCAGCCGGCACAGCACCGAGACGGACAGCACCGCGAGCTGCCGACGCCGCTGTAGGCAACCCGACGCTTGCAGACTGGACTCGATTCGACGTCACTGCGATCAGTGCGCGGCGACTCGCACGAGACGAAAGCGAGAGCTGCGCAAGCTACATCTGGTGGTGGCACGCCACTAAGGAGGAGATGGCACGAGCACTGTGTGCAGCCAACATGCCACAGGCAATCCTCGACCTCCTTCCCACAGCGGTCAACAACTGTCGGGAATGCCGTGAATGGCTACCACCAGCGCGCCAAACCATTCCCGCACTGCGCCTTTTGACGCGACTCAACCAGCACGTTGAACGCGACATCTTTTTCGATCAGGATCGCATGATACTGAACCCGATCTGCTGCGCCTCAAGGTGACACAGCGGCCGGGGCATCACTGACAGATGCGACTCAACGTTGCTGGCAGCAGCGAACAGGTCATGGACCCGTCTGTTCGGATCCATGGAGACCTTGATCGTGGACGGCGAGTACGGGATGACTTCCAAGTATTTCGCAGATGGCATGAGGAGGAGAGGAGCCCAGATGGACAGTCGTGCTCCACGCCAGCTCGCTCGCTTCATAGAGCGACGCGGTGCAATGTTACGACGCGCATTGCGCGCCACCGAGCGGCAGCTGGAGCGCGAAATCACTGCCAACTTCGACTTCACGCTGGCCCACGCCATCTTCGCAGGCAATGCCCTCACCCACGTGGGCGGCGCTGCGCCGCGCAACCTCCTTCGGCAGGCAGCCCTCTATTCTGCCACCACTCGAGGCTCGAGGCAGACGAGGACGGGGAGGGCGACTATGTCGCCAGAGCCGGGCCCGCCGCCAGCGGCGAGGTGCAACCCAGCAGACTGCAGTGGCACGTCCGTGATGTCGCCCTGCAGCGTCTGATTGAGGCCACGTCGATCGCCCGCGTCAATCGCGCCCTTCGGATACGCACCATCGAGACCGGAGAGGGGCGCCTCAACGTGGGCGATCAGGTGGAGATCCGCTGGCCTCCTAGCACGAAAGACACGCCAGGTTGGGCAGGTCTTGGCACCGTCTTGTCTGTGCGCCCAGCCAGAGGCAAGGTCGCGGCCAAGCACCGCAACGGCAAGTACCGCAACGCCGATATGGTCTGGAGACTGCAGGACGCCCAGACCGTCATCGGCGCCGTCTAGAACGACATGGGGACGGGCATGGCGCGAGCTGGCCTGGCCTGGGATCGCGGGATCGCGCGGGAGACTCCAGGAGCACCCCGCGCCAGGCGCGGAGGCCAGAGCTTTCGGCCACTGGGAGGACAGGCAAGGCAAGCAGCTGACCGAGCAGGCTCGGCAACGCCCTGATGTCCTCGATGCTCTGCGCCACTTGTCCAACCGATGTTTTCAGCTACCAGACGTCCGTGCCGCGCGTCTTCTACACGCTCAGAAATTTGTGGGTGACCAGCCGGGCTGCAGCCGCAGTCCGGTCCTCTCGTGGGCCACTCGGAGCCCGAGCGACGTCCGCCAACTACACTTGGCCAGCGTCGAGCGCAACGCCCGCAGCCTCGTCGGCGAGCAGTGGAAGGACGCTCGCATCATCCAGTTAGTCTTGGGTGACGAACATATGCTGGCAGCCGACGCCCCGCAGGATCAAGACGGGGCGTTTGATGATTGTGTCATCGACGTCCACGAGGGCGCCGCCAGCGTCGCCGAGGGCGGTTCGCCATCAGCCCTGTCTGCGATACCCGAAGAGGCCGACAGCGACTTCTCTGGTCACATCCAACAGGTGACGTTGGCAGCTCGGCAGGAGGTCGAGGGGGCCGAGGATCTGACTCGGGATCTACAGGAGCTGGAGGGCCCCGACTACCAGCAGATGACCCACGCTGTTGTCGAGCACGTGGCCGCCAGCATAGGCTGCAGGCCACGCGAGTGGCCCCGGCACCTGGAGGCTCAGCACCAACGTCAGCGGATCCACGCGCAGCGCCACTACTACCTGCGCGGCGCCACCATGGACGTCTACTTACGCCAAGCTGGAGGATGATTATGAAGGAGGGAAACACGTGAAGTAATTTTGACCCAGGAGTGCGAGACGCATTTTCGAGCTGTCACGAGGGCAACTACGTTGCCGGCGGCCGCACCACGGCCGCGCTTAGGGTCTGCGCTGCCGTTGAGACCACGGTAGTCAAGCGCTACACCGATCTCCCCAACCGAAGAGGGGGCGTCGAGGCTAACCCAGGAAATGTCCGCCCCAATCCTCGATGAGCTCACCATCTGGGTCAAGCACAAGCGTTTCGAACGTCGCCCTCTCGAAGGCGCTCAAAACGTCATGGACTCCAGACGCGCGTTCGACTGGATGCACCGGAAGGGGTCGGACGGCGAGACCGCCGGGGCCACCCGGCGCCGCGCGGCGCTGAGGGGCTTCCGAGACATGGGCGCTGGAGCCCTGGAGACGTTCGTCAGGGCGGCGAAACGAACGTCCCAGCGCAGTCTGTCCTCGGAGGCGGCCCGTTGCCCAGACCGGGTGCGCGTCGACGTGGACGTCGAGGGGGCGCTCCTGCAGGGCGCGATGCATGCCGAGATGCAGGAGCAGGGCGAAGCACCGAGGGGGGCGAACTTCACACAGCCGCCCGGCAACGCGGCCATCTTCAGGCAGGCCCTGGTTTTCGAATCGTTCGACGAGCGGACAGAATGCCTTCGCTGCGTCAAGCCGCGCGCGGGCTGCAATGCATGATGCGCCCGGGGCTTCCTCTGAGAAGCTCGCCCAGGGCACGCGCTCAAAGGAGCGCGGCGCCAGGCCGACGCGGCGGGGCCCGGAGCGAGGTCAACCGCGAGGCGCCCAGCACCCGCGGCGCCTGCGCCCCAGAGTTAGCGCCCGCGCTCTCCAAGCACGTTGACGACCTCAAGATACGACGACTTCACCAATTGCGGCGCACGCCAACGCCGCAGCGCCGACGGAAGCGCGACGCTCGACCAGGACGAGTACATCGACGCACTGATGCCCGTCGGGCGCGTCGACCTGGTTAAATCGAAGAGCGATGTCCACTCCCGGACTTCTTTGTCTCCCTCCTCGGAGCAATTGCCTACTCGCTGCTCGCGCAGCGCCGCGTCGCCGCCAACGTCGGCGCGCTGCAACGGGCCAAGAACAAGCTGCTCACCAGGCACGTCATGCAGTTCAACGCTTTTGTTCTGGCCATGCAGAAGATCAAGGCGCGCATCGCCTACCGGGCGATGGAGTGCGCGATCCCAGATTTGCGCACATAGTGACGGCTCCTTCAAGCGCGAGGGGGAGACAGGAAACGGCGCGAGAGGCGCCGCAAACGTCGCAGCCCTGGCCAACAGATCTGCCACTTGCTCGACGCTGTGAGTCGATCGCGTATATTTGTGCGTAGATCGTCATTCGGCCCCGAGCTGCTCGCAACACGTGGAGCAGCTGACGGGCTACAGGCGCCCCTCCCCGCGTTCCATCATATTGCACGATGACCTGCCTCAGCCGACGAAATCAGGAGGCTGAGGGGGAAAGAAGGTCACGCCATACAGGCCGAGCTGGTCGTACACGACACGTCCGTCTTCTCGGCCTCGGCCATGGAACACGCGCGCCTGCCATCAGCGAGCAGCATGGCAGGCCACTTGTGGTGGCTAGCGGACCAGCTTCGCACCAGACAACTATCCGACATGATTTGGCGCGAATCCCGCGGCATGAGAGCGGGCCTAATGACGACGAAAGGGAGCACTGACAGAGAGCAGCTCGTCCTCGGATGGCAAGCTTGTCTACGTCCACCCCGCAGTGAGGCCAAGCGAAGAGCGCAACAAGAAGGCCGCACCAAGCTCCAGCTACAGCGACTTCACCAAGGACAAGACCGATGGGTGACCAGATTGCGAACGCAGGCGAACTATGTTCGCGAAGCGAAGTAGTGAACCACTCCGCATAAGACGAATTCTGTTCGCAACATCTCACATTATGAGCCTCATTGGTGAGGGAATGCTCGCTGGAGCTGTGTTCGAACAGCAGGTGAGTAGAGAGGCCGTTTGCACTGTCAGCCGTCTGCTGCTATTGTTGGAAGGGTTGGTTGGCCGGCTTCGGCTAAGCTGATGGTCAATGACGGGAGTAATGCCACCCTTGCCACGGGCGCCGTAAAATGTTGTTCTGCCTTTGCTGGCACTGTAACTTCTTATGATGAGCATGGTGAGTAGAAGGCCCCTTGACACTGGAACTGCTTAGTCAGTTTGCGGTGTTTTGCTGGTGTTCTGGACGGGTTGCGCCGGGGCTGCAAACGAGGCACAACGGACCCGCTTGAGCACAAGACTCGAACGGTGGGTCATCATTGAATGCAGGGTGCAGGAAGGGTTTTCCCCTCGTGGCTGCTCGGCTCAAGGGATCCTTTTCGCGCCGCACTACAGCGTACCTTACGCATGCAGCCCTTAGACACCACTATACAGAAAACATGTCACCATCCATCGCTTTCCTGTCAAGTCTCTTCCTCCTCTGCTTCCTGTTCCTCCTCATCCTCCTCCTTCGCGATCCCCCTCTTCCGCGATCCGCCTCGGTCTTAGGTCGCACTCCTCGATATTCGGTCACCCATCCCCTCGCCTTGTCCACCCCCTTCACCCCTATCTCCCCCCCGCCTGCGCGCGACCTTCTCCTTTAAAGCGCGGCGGCGGAGCCACCGCGGGCAGTGCTCGACGAGGCATAGAAAAAGGAGGAGGATCATGGACAGGTGCAGGGGGACGGGAGAAGGAGGAGGAGGTAGAGGATGGAGGAGGGGGAACATGAAAGGCATGATGGGGAGAATGAGGATGAAGAGGAGGAGGAAGGAGTGGAGAAGAAGGAGGAGGAGTGGGGGAGGAGAACAAGGACGTTGAGAAGAAGAAGAAGGAGGAAGAGGAGGACGAGGAGGAAGAGGAGGAGCTTCATAAGATGAGGACAGAGAGGATGATCTAGCGAGATTCAGGGGTCTTGGGACCTCCGCGGGGGTCTCGAGACGGCCTTGCTTGAAGACGCACCCCCAGGTCTTCCAGCCCCCCCACCCCGAAAAGGGGAGCAGTACGAATATGGAGTAGTTGCACATGGAGGGGAAGAGGGATCATGCAGGATAAGGAGCGGGGAGGGGAGGTGGGGGCAGCAGTGAGCAGGAGAAGCGGGAGGAGGGGCGCTACCTTGCGGGCCGCTGCACTGCGCGCGGCGCAGAGTTCCCCGAGCGCCGCGGCCACGGCAAGCGGCGGGGACTTTCTTTGCAGCCTCCGGGCCAGCACGCGGCGAATACTCACCTTGCACCTCTCGCGACGGAGGAGGGGGAGGAGGAGGAGGAGGAGGAGGAGGAGGAGGAGGAGGAGGAGGAGGAGCAGGAGGAGGAGAAGGAGGAGGAGGAGTAGGAGGAAGAGGAGGAGGAAAAGGAGGAGGAGGAGGACCAGTGCAAACCCGAGATTCATCAACGATGTTGGAATGAACCCTCATTCCAAGTCTTTTTCACGGGCCCCTATTCGGGTTCATTTCCACTGAGGGAAATGCCCCGTTGGGAGAGACAACCAATTGAAGATCCTGAAGCATGCCCAAACACCATTCTCGGCACCCCAGCGCCACGAATTAACTTGATTGTTGCATTTTGACTATCCTGAATCGCGCCAGAACACCATTCCTGGGACTTCAACATCGCGACTCAGCGTAATTGTTGCGCCCTGACAGTCCTTAATCGTTCCATCACACGATCTCTGGTACGCTGAACATGGGAATCCGTGAAACACTTGCAAACGTTTCAAACAAGTGTGCGCGGCGCTAAGGCGACGGACACACGTTGAAAAGGAACCGCCCTCAATTCATGAAGTTCGTGCAAACGTTTAAGACAAATGTGCGCGGCGCTCAGGCGAGAGCCACATTTTAAAAATAGCCCGTCCTCAATCCGTGAAGCTCTTGCAAATGTGTAAGACGAATGTGCGCGGCGTTAAGATGAGAGCCACATGTTCAAAACAAGCCGCCCTCGTTTTGTGAAACTGTTGCCAACGTCTTCGCTCTATGATCATGAATGGTAAGGAAGTCTCAAGCGAAGCGCCTGGCCCGCCCCTCCGACTGGCTTAGGGGTGCAAAAGGGATACGTTATGTATAAGGAAAAGGAATGGAGAAGGAGGAGGAGGAGGAGAAGGAGGAGGAGTAGGAGAATTATGAGGAGGATGGAGAAGCGGGATGGGGAGGCTGAGGAAGAATGTTGCTTTACACTCCGTTCATCTCGGCAGGTCCCTGGCGATTTTCAGAGGCTGGGGTCTGCTGCGATCCTGTGTGGGTCCCCGGCTGGCGTAGTTCCACAAAGCCCAGGGTCCATTTCGGGCCCTGGCCGGCGTTTCGTTTTCGCCTCCGCCGGGAGTGCACGTTTGCAGCCCACGGCCTTTCGGTGTACAGCAATGACAGCGGCTTCCTGCCTCGGCACTCGTTGATCCGCCGCCGCCTTGGCTATTGGATGGCTTGGGCGGCCATTTCGCGCGGTCACGTCGCCGGCGACCAACGCCGCGTTACATACATGTCTTAGTTATTTCCTCGTGACATTTTTTAAACTGGCGTCACGCGTTTGCCTTGTCAGGCGCGGGCCACGCCACAGCCAGCATTGGATCGCGCGCCCTCGCCCAGGATCGCAATGGTGCAAGATTTTCGGAGCATCCTTGCGAGTCATCCCGACAATTGGATGACTACAGTGCCCGCAGCACCTCTAGAAAAGTCTTTCCCGAGTGCACCTCCAAGTATGTCACACTCACGCCTTGCACAGATCTCCAGCCCTTCCCAGCACTGCGTATCTGCCCTTCGGCCACGCATACTGATGCTGGTTGTGAACGCTGCTCGGAGGGCATTGTTTGCCCATGCATGTCGTGCAGCAAGATTTTGCCGTGAGCAAGGAATCGCCATCCCCAGAACATGTTTGAATTTAGAGGTCGAGAGGCACGTCAAGTCTATGCACATTGGCTCGAAGATGCGTCCTGGCATCACGACCCTTGATAGCCGATGTCGTACCAAGACCGAAATACTCACGACAACTGGACCTTTCCTGCCGGGTCTGCGGCGACCACCGTGGGCGATGCGAGCGGACCGTCGGATTCTCGTCCCGTGTGCGCCCGCCTAGGGACGTTGCATCTCAGAGCCAGACAATGGTGCGTCCCAGGACCGTCCCAGGCTCATTCCGTGCGTGGAGGACGGTGCATTCCAGGTCCAAAAGTGCGTCCCAGGACCGTGCCAGGTGTCTTCCCAGCGCGCAGGCTCGAGGACGGGGCGCCGAGGTGTCAGGCAACGGTGCGTCCCAGGATGTTTCCGTGGGACGTGCCACGGGTCATGCCAGGGAACGTGCCAAAGGACGCGGCAAGAAACGCGTCACGGCACGCGTCAGGGAACGCGTCAGAGGGCGTCAGGGACTGTCAGGAGGTGCGCTTAGCAACGTGTCAGAAGACGTGTCTAGAGACGTGTCAGGGGAATTAGCTGGGGACGTGTTGGGGGACGTATCTAGGCACGTTTGAAATGTGCTGGGGGACGTCCCACACGCCTTGGTGTAGACCCTAGAAAGGAGATCGTCCACCCCAAGCAGGTGGGCGAATACCTGATACGACGGTGGCATGCACCACTGTGTGTGTGTGTGTCTGTGTGTGTGTCTGTGTGTGTGTCTGTCGTGTGTCTGCCTGTGTGTCTGTCTGTGTGTGTGTCTGTCTGTCTGTCTGTGTGTCTGTGTGTGTGTCTGTGTGTGTCTGGTGTGTGCGTGTCTATCTGTGTGTGTGTGTCTGTGTGTGTCTGTCTGTGTGTGTGTCTGTCTGTGTGTGTGTGCCTGTCTGTGTGTGTGTCTGTGTGTCTGTGTCTGTCTGTCTGTCTGTGTGTGTCTGTCTGTATGTGTCTCTGTCTGTGTGTGTCTGTCTGTGTGTCTGTCTGTGTGTCTGTCTGTGTGTGTGAATGTGTCTGTGTGTCTGTGTGCGCGTCTGTGTGTGCGTGTCTGTGTGTATCTCTGTGTGTGTGCCTCCGTGTGTGTCTCTGTGTGTGTCTCTGTGTGTGTGTCTCTGTGTGTGTCTCTGTCTGTGTGTTTCTGTGTGTGTCTCTCTGTGTGCCTCTGTGTGTGTCTCTGTGTGTGTGTCTGTGTGTGTCTGTGTGTGTGTCTGTGTGTATGTCTGTGTGTGTCTGTCTGTCTGTCTGTCTATCCATTTGTCTGTCCGTCTGTCTGCCTGCTGTCTGTCTGTCCGTCTGTCTGTCTGTCGGTCGGTCTGTCTGTCTGTCTGCCTGTCTGTCTGCCTGTCTGTCTGCCTGTCTGTCTGCCTGTCTGTCTGTGTGTCTGTGTGGTGTGTGTCTGTGTGCGTGTGTGTGTGTGTGTGTGTGCGTGTGCGTGTGCGTGTGCGTGTGCGCGTGCGTGCGTGCGTCCGTGTGCGTGTGTGCGTGTGCGCGTGCGTGTGCGTGTGCTTGTGCGTGTGCATGCGTGCGTGCGTGCGTGCGTGCGTGCGTGCGTGCGTGCGTGCGTGCGTGCGTGCGTGCGTGCGCGTGTGCGCGTGTGTGCGTGTGTGTGTGCGTGCGTGCGTGCGTGCGTGCGTGCGTGCGTGCGTGCGTGCGTGCGTGCGTGCGTGTGTGTGTGTGTGTGTGTGTTACGGGCGACGGATTCAGCGCCAGCTGAAATCAAGAGAAACTTGTTTCTCCACTCAACTCCACTGCAACTCCATCAAACCTCCTGCGACAAAGGCACCGCGCCGACCTGGGATGAGCGTGCGAGCTCCAGGTCGTCGCCTCGCTTGGAGGCAAAAAGAACCAGTCCTGTGCCAGACTGGCTACGGAAGAAAACAGCTCGTCGCACACGAACAACTGAATGAAATCGGGCACGACGTGACGATACCCCCAGCTTGCTGCATCCCCAAGACAGTGCCCAAGACTCCACCCAAGACTGAGATCCATGAGGGTACCGTACTTGGTCTGCCTGGGTCCCCGTGCCTTCAAGAGTGTGTCCCACCAAGCGCTGGGAGATGACGAAGGCGCAACAGGGAAACTGCCAGAGATGAGCAAGCACTGAAAGCAATACCAGATACATGATGCTGGCAGAGTGGAGACGGCAAACAGCAAGAAACCACTCGTGCGAACAAGCCAGACATCTGAACTGAAATACGCATGCCACTCCTGCAGCCAGCCGTCCCGAGAGCACTCCACATTCTCCAACCATGGCATACGGCCTCACGCTCATATTGGCCTGCACCTTGAAATTATCACAACTTTACGCGTAAAGGGACGGCCCCATACCTGCCATGGTCCACAATCTCTTGGAGAGTGACGGCCCACATGGCAATATCATCCCTGAAAAAGCGAATGCATATCCACGGCGAACTGTCCGCTTCGGCCTGACGAAAAGGATACCAAATACTGCATCCCACCACGGAAGCAGTAGCACAGCAAGGGAAAAGTGAAACCGATGATATCGGACACCACGATCCAAAAACCGTAGCATTTCCACGTCGGTGACTTCAGGCTGCCTTGAAAGTCTTGAACAGAACAGAGAACTTCGCGTCCTTGGTCTTCGGCAACTTGGTGACACCGTAACGCTTGAGAATATGCTTGACCTTGCTGGCAACCTCCTTCTGCGCGCATGCCCGTGAAAGGGCTTGCTGAAAATCCGACTCCGAGCCACTGGGCAATTCAAACGTGTGACTGAACTCCGCTTCCACCAGCTTCATCTGCAGCGAGGAGAGGTACGACTGCGGCGTGCTTGACGACGACGTGGTCTCTGGCCCACCAGGACTGGTGGGCGACTCCCCCGTGCCTCCCGACACGTGGGCAGTCTCCGCCACCGCAGGCGGGGCCGGCGGCGCTGGCGGAAAACCTCCGGCCTGGAGTGGCTGCACGACCTGCGGGAGCAAGGACTGGCTGAACTTAGCCTCCATCGCCTTCGCAAGGATCTCACCCTGACGTCGCAAAGCTGCCTCCTTCTCATTGGCGGCCTTCTCCTCTAGAAACTGGCGGTACTCATCATTATGCTTGGCAAGGTACTGCTGCGCCCTGTCCAAGCGAGCCTGGCGACGACCATCAACCGACGAACTGGAAGAGTCGCGCTGGCGCAGGCGCGGGCTGTCACGATCGTCATCTCGCACATCAGGTGGACCACGAGGCTGGGACTGCGAAGATGGCCCGCGCGGGCCCCACCACGGCTCCCACGCCTGGCGGGGCCCCTGCTTGTCCTTGCCGCCAGCGCCCATCTCCCCGCGAAGACGGTCTTGATACTGACGGTGTCGAAGCCAACTGCGCAGAGATTCTCGAGCCGAGCGCACAGCCGCGGAATTGGGTAGAGAGTGAGATAAGGCCCTCAAAGTCCACGGCGGATACCCCAGCAAGTGTAACTCCAGGAGAAATTCCAAGAGCCCCAAACTCGATGCCAAACACGACAACCCCAGACTCCGATATCTGGCCAACTTCCCCATAAGGATGCCCCTCAAGGTCCCAAACGACATCGGTAGAGCACCTGGCCAGGGAAGAACATGAGACTTCGGCCATTCAACTCGGGCAGGAAAGCCCCCCAAACCTGCGTACAGCCACCCGCGATTCGGGTTCTTATGCGTGAAAGTCAAGCTATACCCTTGAACCCTAAGTGATAGATCCAACCATTCGAACAGGCCGTTCGGTTCATCATCAGACTTAAACACAACACTAAGCGGTTCCGCGAAAACTTGTTCCAAATACTTCTGGACACAATCACAACAGCGGGTAACACTCCCCGACAGAATATCATCCACATATCGACTCCAGCTGATATCTGCCCGCGGATCCCCTGGAAAAAGAAAGCCCTGATTCCGATGTCGATCGTGAGCATGCCTATCGATCAGCTCTTCAGCCCCCAAGCGAACCGACACCGCAGCAGACGACATAACACCTCCAATCGCCATGCCTGCCATTTCCACGACTGTGCCCCCAAGCACAGCTAAGGTAAGTCTAGAAGCAGCCGCAAGAGCTCTACGTAGTTGAGCTAAGGATAGAGACC
>CAUYUJ010018926.1:374441-401941 GCA_963575745.1 Prorocentrum cordatum
AGACGAACATTTAAAAAATTAAAATCTGGGGAGTCCTTGGATTTGTTTGTATTGTGCTGGCCTCCGGCCAGTGCCGCCGATCCGGGGCGCTCCGGGTCATGATGATGATGACGATGATGGTGGTGGTGGTGGTGATGATGATGTTGGTGATGATGATCATGATGATGATCTTTCTGATGATGATGATGATGATGATGACGATGGTGATGATGATGATGACGATGATGTTGATTCGGGTAATGTTTATCATGGTAATGGACACGGTGAAGAGCATGAAGATGGTGATGACGACGAAGATAATCAGGATTATGATGTTGGTGATGGTGATTGTGATGGTGATAGCGGTGTGCCCACAATGATGCTGATAATAATGATGACGTTGGTGTTCATGTTGATGATGTGAATTCTCAGGGTGCTAAGGATGGTGCAGTTGGTAAGGACGGCGATGGTGATGGTGATGTTGTTGATGATCATGATGATGATTATGATGATTATGAGGATGATTTTCATGATGATGATGCTGATTCGGATAATGTGTATCATGGTAATGGACATGGTGAAGAGCATGAAGATGGTGATGACGACGACGAGAATCAGGATTGTGATGCTGGTGATGGTGATGGTGATAGTGATGGTGATAGCGGTGTGCCCACAATGATGCTGATGATAATGATGACGTTGGTGTTCATGTTGATGATGTGAATTCTCAGGGTGCTAAGGATGGTGCAGTTGGTGAGGACGGCGGTGGAAATGGGGATGTTGTTGCTACTCATGATGATGGCCGTTTTGGGGTCGTCTTGGGCGCCTCTTGAGCCGTCTTGACGCGGTCTCGGGGGCCTCTGGGACCGTCGGAAGCGAAACTCCCCCGCCCCCGAGCACTGCATGACGCCAGGAATGGTGTCCCCCCACCCCCCCTGCAGAGCGAACCCTCCCCCCCCAGCTCCCGAGCACTGAATGGCGTCGGGAATGGCGCCCCTCCCCCCCTACCCTTGCAGAGCGATCCCCCCCCCGGGCTCCCGAGCACTCGTCCACCCCCTCCCTTTGCAGAGCGAACCCTGCCCCCCCCCGGCTCCAAAGCACTGAATGGCGTCGGGAATGGTGTCCCCCCCCCCTTGCAGAGCGAAGCTTGAGCGAGCTCATGTCCACGCTCTCAGAAACTCACACGCTGGATCGACGGATTTATTTGTGTGTCCCTGGGCCCCTTCAGTTTTGGATGGGATCACAGTCGCGGAGGCTCACGCTACAAACTCCAGCAGCGCCCGGAAGCGCCCAGAAGCGCATGGGAATCCGAGGGCCCGGTCCCTTATGATTTGAACATACCCTCTACCGCTCAGACCTTCATGGGCCTTAGGGCACTCCACTCCGTGCTGAAGGCCTTGTGGCGGATTCGCCGTATGATGGCATGTAGCATTATGAGCACCGACTCACGCACGGACGGTATAATGGATATTTCCGGTAGCAGACCGCTGATGTTGCGGGGCCATACTACTATGTTCAATGTAGAATAATCATTCGCACGCGCTCATTTATGCCGGTCTTGAAGTCTAGCATATAGATCGGAAGAGTGGCCGGACCACAGAGGATGCACCGCATATCTTACACCGTACGTAGCTTATACAACCTAAGTTGCACAGCATAGTTTTTCTGTTCTGTATAAAAACAGGGTCGACACATACACGGAATTAACGACAACCCTTGTTGTTTTGCAATTTACATCTGAATCGTCCGTCCTAGTTATGAGTTCGTATCATCCAAGGCAGGCCAGTGTCGCCCCCCCCCCCCCTCGTCCTCAGAAAAACATATGCGCGCAAATTCGTTTATCAAAAACCATCGGTTTTTCCTTGCAGAAAACGGGACGAAGTGCACACGCGAGCGTCGTCGCGCGCGCGCCGAAATTCTTCAAACTAATCATGGGTTTCGTCAGGACTTCAAAATCGAGTGCCTCGGAAACACAAAACACTTTTCAACCAAAAAAATGTGTGATCGCGCTGTTGCGAAGTATTTAGGTAACCTAAGATCCCCAAACAGTGCTTGCACTTAGGGTGCCTACTTGGTTTAACCATCACAGATGAATGGCGGTTTTTGCGGGCGGTGCCGCCCACCGTCGCCGTCGCTGGCGCCGCCGCTCGTGGCGAGTGGCGGCTTCTGCGGGCGGTGCCGCCCGTCGCCGGCATCACCGTCGCCGTCACCGTCGCCGCCGCTCGGGGCGAGCGGCGGTTTTTGCTGGCGGTTCCGCCCGTCGCCGCCGTCGCCGTCGCCGCCGCTCGGGGCGAGTGGCGGTTTTTGCTGGCGGTTCCGCCCGTCGCCGCCATCGCCGTCGCCGTCGCCGCCGCTCGGGGCGAGTGGCGGCTTTTGCGGGCGGTTCCGCCCGTCGCCGCCGTCGCCGTCGTACAGATTCTCTTTTCTGACAAGAAATAAACTCTGCCCCCCCCATGGGATTCTGCCCCGTCCATCCTAAGCATGAGTTCGCACCATCCCAGGGGGGCTGGTATCCTCCTCCCCTCCTCTGCAAACAAAAACTACGCGCGCGCACTCGTCGATCAGAAACCATCAGTGTTCAAGAATCCCTTTTAAAAAAAGGTGACGAAGTGCACACACGCGCGTTGTCGCGCACACGTGCCGAAATCCTCGAAAGACCTCAGGTTTCGTAAGGACTCCAAAATCGAGTGTCCAACAAAATATTTCAAAAAGGTTCCGCAACACGGGGTTCCAAAAAAAGCTTCCGCGCGGGCGTCTTTCGAATTCTTAAGACAACCATCGGTTTTTCAAGATTTTCAGAACATCTACCAAACTGGCTTCGTGCGCGCGAATGTTGAAATCTTTCGAACGCCCTTGCGCGCGTGTTGGGATGGCACGATCCGTGTCAAATAAACCATGCGGGTCACTCGCGCGTCGGCTTCGCGCGCATGTCGAGCTCCTTCCAAAATCTTCATCACCGACGCGAAGACCGTTAAATTTCCGACTCCTGCTCCGTGCGATTTGTCCCACGCATTTTCTTGCAGAAGAGCCCCAAGTGCGATCCTTACAGAGGCTCTGGAGGCAGTTGCCATTGCATTCCGACGCCGGCTCCCATCCACCATATGGTATGCGCATATATATATATATATATATATATATATATATACATATATATATATATATATTCAGGTACCGAGTTTGGTTTTCTATGTCATCGAAAGGCGTTTGCGAAAGAAAGGTAAGGACGACGTGGACATACGACGGTACACATCCAGAAACTTACTTAAATAATGGTTTGCGGCACTGGTGTCTGTAAGCGTGCAAGAACGATCGTATTCCACCACCTCCCCTACAAGTTTTCATCGCATGCAGGATTACGGATCGGCGAAGCTGCGCATCCCAGACCTCCCGGGACACGGATCGACGAAACATTGCGGTTATTAGGTTTTGGGCCGGCCGCCGGATTTCGGCCTGAAACACTACGAGAAATTCACTCGCAATTTGAATGAGACGTGCAACCACATGTACAAGGAGTTCTGGAAGAAGGGCATCGGCTTCAACGACCGTCTCATTTGCGAAAGCGCGGCACTGGATCACCCTGTAATTGAAAAGGGTGGGGTGTGCTCGCAAACCCCCCCCCCCCTCCCCCCCCCCCCCCCCCTTAAGGGAGGGGGGGGTCCGAACCCCCCTCCCCCCCCCTCCCCCCTTTACAGGGAGCCGGGGAGGGGGGGGGGGGGGCTTCTCCCGCTTCTCCTTTCTGGGCCAGAGTGGGTAGGGAGTACGGAGTAGGGAGTAGTCTGTAGTAAGTAGTGAGCAGTGCGTAGTGAGTAGTGAGTCGTGAGTAGTGGGTACTGAGTAGCGAGTAGGGCCTCGGGAGAACGGACTGGGGAGTGGAGGGTCGTGAATAGTGAGTGTTGAGTACTGAATTGCAAAGTAGTGAATGAAATAGTGAGTGGTGAGTACTGATTCGTGACTAGTGAGTAGCGAGTAGTGAGTAGAGAGTAGTGAGTTGTGAATAATGAGTAGTGAGTACTGAGTCGAGAGTTGGGAGTAGTGAGTAGTGAGTAGTGGGTAGTGCATAGTGAGTAGTGAGGGGTGAGTCGTGAGTAGTGAGTAGTGGGTAGTGACTCGAAATTAGGTCGTAGGTAGTACTGAGTAGTGAGTAGTAAGTAGTTCGTAGTGAGTACTGAGTAGTGAGTAGTGGGTAGTGGGTAGTGAGTAGTGGGTGGTGAGTAGTGAGTATCGAGTAGCGAGTAGTGAGTAATGAGTAGCGAGTAGCGTGTAGGGCGTTGTGAGTAGTGAGTAGTGCGGAGGCAGCAGTGAGTAGTGAGCAGTGAGTCGGGAGTGGTGAGTAGCGAGTTGGGAGTAGCAAGTAGTGAGTAGTGAGTACTGAGTACGGAGTAGTGAGTAGTGAGAGGGCAGGAGTGGGTAGCTAGTAGTGGGTAGTGAGTAGCGAGTGGAGGGTAGTGAATAGTTAGTGGTGAGTAGTGAGTAGTGCGTAGTGAGTAGGCAGTAGTGAGGAATGAGTCGTGGCTTGTGAGTGGTGAAAGGGGATGAGTGCGTAGTGAGTAGTGCGTAGTGAGTAGTGAGTAGTGAGTAGTGGGTAGTGAATAGTGCGTATTGGCTAGCGAGTAGGGAGTAGCGAGTAGTGAGTAGTGAGTACTGTGTTGGGAGTAGGGCATAGCGAGTAGCGAATAGTAAATAGTGAGTACTGAGTTGTGGGCAGCGAGTAGTGAGTAGTGAAGTGTGAGTAGTGAGTAGTTGTTAGTGGTTAGTGGGTAGTGAGTAATGAGTATTGAGTAGTGGGTAGTGAATAGTGAGTATTTAGTAGTGAGTAGTGAGTAGTAGGTAGGGAGTAGGGAGTAGTGGGTATTGGGTAGTGAGTAGTGATCCGTGAGTAGTGAGAAGTGAGTAGCGAGTAGTGAGTAGTGGGTAGTGAGTAGTGCGTAATGAGTAGTGAGTACTGTTTGGGGCTACGGTTAAGGTTCGGGGTGAGGGTTACGGGTTCGGGCAGGGGTGGCAGGGGTTGGGTTCCGGAGCCCGGGGGCGCCGTGGCGAAAGGGCGGGATGGGGGGGGGGTGAATTTGGCGCCCAAAGGGGGGGAGAGGGGGGGAAGGGGGGCTTTCGAAAATGAAGGGGAGGGGGGTCCCCGACGACGGATCGGGAAAGGGAGGGACGGGGGGGGGTCCCCGACGACGAGTCGGGGAAGGCGGGGAAGGTCCCCCACCCCCTCCTGGGGACATCCAGCGGCGCGCCCTCCTGATTTGCAACCGACTACGACCGTACGGAATGGTCCGCCTCCCCACCTCTCATTTTTGACTTCTTATCCTCTTGCGCAGCCTGCCCCCATGCCCGCCCCAATTCTCCCTGCCACCGCCCCGCGCATCCCAAGAGCTCCTGCAGACGAATCCCTTCGGGCTGAACATACGGCTGTGGAAACGTTGTCTCCTGGCAGGGCGGAGCACGACCCCTTCCCCAGAGGCGCACCTACCTTTCCACCCGGGATTGCCATACCTGTTTCCAGCGTGGCCCAACACGCAGTGCCAACTGTTTATCCTCTTTGTACTCCTCCCCCATATCCCGTGCAAGCTGACCCGAATCAAGCCTCTACCTCCGAGCGATCCTGAAGTGCCCCCAAAAGCGAATATGCCACACCGCCTCTTTCCCCGGGACCTCGACGGTGTGACGACGGCCGCGACGATCTTTTCGACGCTGAACCTCTTCCCAACCCAACCACCCATTCCCCTACCGAGCGAGCCACTACGAAACGAACAGCAACCACACCCATCCCGTGGCGAAAGATCCGATGCATTACCATCCCAACCACCCACCGCTCCACAATTGGGCCCGCCGCAAAATGCACCTCAGCACGACCATCAGCAAACGGTATGGATGAGGTTCTTTCCCAAGTTGGGTGTGGTTTGGATATGTTGGGCTTGCGGCGTCTGGTTGCACCACCGCCGCCTCAACAATTGGCATGCGGCATTGGCGGGATGAGTGATTTTGACGAAGATGAATCAGATGTGGGGTCTCAAGGTGAAGACGAGGAACGAATCGACCCCGACATGGTCCGACCACCACTTTCTGCCATCGAAACCGCAACTTCATTGTCACGGCTTGTGGAATACATACCGGTATAGGATCTATTTGATTGGGTTGACACACGCACACACACCAATGGTCAGTATTCAACGTATTTACTTGCTGGGCTGCGACGGGGCACGACGATTGTGCGATAGTCGTGTGGATGTTCAGAATCATTTTGCGATTTAAGTAGACGTGGCCCGCATTCGATGCTTTTGTCGACGGCAATTCGGTTGATGGTATGCGACAACTTGGGATTGCTAACGGACGTGCGTTTCTGGAATGGCTTATTGCAATCGTGGCGAGTTGCCCAGCACCCCACACCGGCAATCTGAGAAACAACCATAATCCAATGTTGGCGAAGCCCCGCCATTGCGATCGCCACGGCAACGTGATCCCCGCTTTCAACTACATCCGGAGGAAGACATATGCAAGGACGTCTTGGGATCGCTCATCTGCCGAATGGGTGGCGGCACATCGATGCAACGGACATCCGGTTCGAGGTCGACGACCGCATCCAAACGCCGCACATAATGCCAAAATGCATACGCGGGCCTTACTTGCGTATTATTACACAATGTCTGGTCGATGTGGAACGAACGCATTTGCGGCGGGGCAGGGATTTGGATGATGAAGGCGATTGCACGCGGGCTTGGATATTATTCAAGCTGCCCCCGAGGATGCTTTTAACTTCCCATAGTTTCCCATAGGAGAGAGGAAAAAGCTGGAGAGCGCGGTTTGCGCCAACAAGTTGTTTCGGTTGATACTGGAGATTGGGGCCAATTTCTCAGTTGGGCTCGAAAGCGCATTATAAAACGCATTTCCCAGCGCCTAATCGCCAGAAGCAAGACTTCAAGAGAGAAAGAAGATATTAATAAAGCAAAAAAACAATTTGATAGAGCCATGCCGCCCGGATTCTTACATCAATAACGCTAGCCCCAAACACCCAAACCACGTGAAATGAATTGACCAACCCGACTTTTGTTCGGAATTTCTTGCGGAGGCTTTTTGTCGCCCACAGAATTCGACAAAAATGTGTTTTCAATGATATTACGACAAACGCGGCGAAGCTTAAGTGGAGGGATGTGGGGAAGCCGATACGAGCATGTTGTCTCGAGGACGACATCGCCTTCGACGCTATATACGAAGTGGCGCAGCGGCTTCTAACAGCAAAAATATGCGACACGATTCGGGATGGGAATTTCTGTATTCATATTTGCCTAAGGTTTTTTAAATTTTGTTTTCGGGCGAGAGGTATTTCCATAGGGAACAGATTCAGACGATTTGTCGCCAAAACGCTTGCATAATAATGACAAAACATAGACCTTGATTCCAGGACGTGCATGTTCCGGCGAACGGGAACTTACACGGATCGGCCCCCTTTGTCAAATTATAAAATGGCGTTCTGTCTGAATTTAAATGGAAAAAGCATGCATGGACCGTGCCTACTAAATCAAAACGATTTCGGCAAACGAAGCAATGCTTTGATGCTAGTATCGTTTTGTCTCGCATTCCGTACCGATTGTCTTAGAATAAATAGTTGCCCCTCCCGCCTGGACATGACTACAATTTTCGATGTTTACGTAATCTGCAACCCCAGCGATATTGCGGTTTTTCCGGGTTATTCGATGTTAGTGGCAGTAAATTAACGCGCATGAAATAAAACAATAATTTATTTCTTTTGGCTGTATGTGTACAGAGAATTCCAATATTAGCGTATGACGAACCAGAACAAAAAATATGGGATCAGGGTATACCCAACTTCAATTTTAACCGAAATTCGCGGCGTTGCAGATGACATGGTTCGTGTTATATTAATTCGCAGCACTGCAACTCAATCGCGTATTTTGTAGACAACGCCGCCATACCAACCGAAGACAACAGCAATCACGGGTCGGAAACACACGGCAAAACAAATTGATCGTGCCCGCAATTGCTCGCATTTGCTCAAGAAAAGTGCCGAAGGAATTGCCCGTAATTGCTCGCACTTGCTCAATTTACTTTGCATTATTGAGCGAATTTCGTTAGGATAGTTGCAGAAGTGGTGGGGCATTCTCGGCATACGTTCGCAATAGTAAGTAATAAACCAAATCTTCCATATCGAACCCCGGGCTTTGCTTGTCGACTTGTGCAACACTGATTTTGGAAGGTACGGCCAACATTCTTAGAATCAAGACCCAAACTAGTTCGATAACACTTTCGGGGCGTGCATCCCAACATTCGGAAAAACATTCCTTTAGATATTAACACCGCTGGTGGGATATATGGGGTGTAGCAAAATTGCACGATCTATATTAAACTCTTACGGTGTAATCCCCAAGACGGGGCCGCCATTTATGTTTTCCTTTCTTCTCTTACTCTTCGTTTGTCCTCATTCTCCTATTCTTCAGCCGAGCTTCGTTTAAAACAAGTTCAGGTTGTCCAGCAACCCGTCGACCATTCTGGTCTTTCAATTCTGCGTTGAAAAACAAACATACCATTATCATCACGCAACTTCCGTCTTCAATGTTCTTTCCAGCCAGCCTTTATTTCATAACTATTCGAATTCCTACCCAAAACGGTTGTACGTTATTATTTTACTCCGTTTACTCACCACCCGTTTTGTTCGGTGCAATCTTTTCGGCTTGCCATATGTGCTTATTTCGTATTAATTATTTAATCATATGTATATGTATATATATACACATGCATACATATAAAAACATACACATACATACATACACACATATGTTTACATACATACATACATACGATTGATATTACAACTTTATTCGTTACGCATTATTTAGTCATTCTTCCGTGTTGCTATTGTCGTTTGCCATTTGTCTGCTTTTTGATTTCATGTCATTCATCATATATGCAATTGTTGTTTGCGTGTCGTGTCGTTTCTTCTCAGATGCAGTGCTTATATTATAAACAATGTTTGTCGCGTAGTTCTTGTTATTTCTCATTATTGAATTGCATTTGTCCGTTTAATGTTTTTTCGTTGTCATTCTCGCAGCTTTTTAATTAGATTAGATTAAATGGAACATGTTCACAATGATTTGTATATCAATATGTTTTAAATGATGGCAAACCGCTGATTTAATATCACATGCGATTTGCGCATTATCAGATATCATAAATAAATTGCTGCGGCGAGAGATTTCTAGTCGGCGCAAAATATGCGGCTAATTACACATGGGAATTCCATTTCGGAGACGGATTGAACAGAAACGCGTTTTTCATTGAGCGCGTGGGCACACACGCGCCACGCGCATGTAAGAATGCAGGGGGGCAGACGCGCCAAATGCGCACCAAAGAAAACAAAAGACACGCCAAATGCATACCGGCACGCGGCGCAGGAAGAGGGGGGGGGGGAGCCGAGGCCGATCTGGGGAGGCAAGAAGGAGGTGGGGTGAACTTAGAGCCACATATCTTCCATGCAATCGCGCGCGCAACGAGCCCATTGTTGTTTGGGTCTCCCAGGCCTGCGATTGAGCGCCAAATCCTGGGTTCACGCGAATCTGGCATGGACGTTAGCGCCCTAAGCAAGTTGTCAGAGGGCAAAGCGCATGCGTAATTGTACAGCTTGATTCGCCGATCAAGCAAAATTGCGCTCAAAACGGGATCAAGTGCTTTTTCCGCAAGACTTCCGCGTTGGGTAGTCTCGAGATGAACGAAGATGGGATGGGCATTTTCCCTCGGGCATCGCGCGTGGAAGCCGCCCAAGCAACGTCTGTCGGCTTGCAACAGCCATATAGATTCGAGGTTATAGAGAAACCTTGGCTACGCAATCGCACTGTATAATTCGAGCTTTCTTTTCTTGGATATGTTCGCATGCGACCAATACTTTTGCATCGCCTTGAAAATTCCTCACGCTTCCCCAACCCGTCTGGTAGGTTCTGCCTTTGCGGACGCGTCTACAATGATTGAACTTCCGAAGTAAATTGTCTGCTCCACTGTTTTGAGAGGGTTCCCGGGCAGATCAAAAATGCACCCGTTGCGTTGATGTGCGTCGCAACTGTTTCGTCCCCGTTCAATTCTAACCCGTAAGCGGCCCCTTCTTCGATATCGACGCTGCTGCTCACCAATAGTGTGTCGTGGCTACAATGAAAGGTGGTTCTTTCATAGTTGCCGCCGATTCTTCCACGCGCTTGTCGACGTCGAAGAACATTGCCGATGCAACAATGCTGAGTACATGCGGGGGCAACAAGCGACCTTGAACGATCCCAACTTTTTGTTTTCTTATTTTTGAATTGCCTGCTTCGTCTTTGAGGATGAAGAAACGCTCCACAAATTTCAGCCGCGTCAGAAGCCCCCCGCGCCCGAGGGCGCCCGCACCCACTTGACAAGGGGTGCGGCGCCCCCCGCGCCGCCCAACCTGGCGGCACCAGTCTGAGCCGACGCGCGGGGGCGCCAAGGATGCAAGTGCTCCCAAGAGCGGGGGGGCGGGGCGAACGCGCGCGCGCCGCCCGCCACGGCGGGACGCAAGCGCACATGCCTGCAATGTGCAAGCACCAACACTTGCACGCCGCGCGACCCCGAGGCGCGCCGCGGCGCGCCTGCGCGGGGCGTTCGACGCGAAGCGAGCAGAAGAGCAAACGAGCAACGCGCATGACGTCGCTTCCCCCTCGCACGCGCGGGCCCTTCGCGTGGGGCCGCGCGCCGCGAGGCGCATGCCGTCGCCCCCCTCGCGCGCGCGCGCGGGCCCTTCGCGTGGGGCCGCGCGCCGCGAGGCGCATGCTGTCGCCCCCCATCGCGCGCGCGGGCCCTTCTCGTGGGGCCGCGCGCCGCGAGGCGCAGGGAAGCGGGGGGCGGCGCGCGCGCCCTGCTCGCCCGCCCGCGCGGGGGCCAGGCGCGGGCGCGAACTTTGCGCCCGCGCGCGACGCAGCACAAGCGAGCGCGCGCGCTTTCGATGGCGTTGGGCGCCCACCACAAATTTCAGCTGCGCCAGAAGCCCCCCGCGCCCGAGGGTGCCCGCGCCCACTTGACAAGGGGTGCGGCACCCCCCGCGCCACCCAGCCTGGCGGTGCCAGTCTGAGCCGACGCGCGGGGGCTGCAGGGATGCAAGCACCCCCAGCCGATGCATGCTGGTGCACCGCGCGGCAGCGACGCGCGCGGCACGCGCGCCCCTTGCGAAACGGGCGATGCGCACGGCGGCGCCGCGGTGTTGTGACACGCAGAGGCGGGGGCGAACGCGCGAGGGCATCGCGCGACGCCTGGGTCGCCATTGCTTACGCAAGTTCGTCCTCGGACTCAGCCAGGTGCGCCTCAACCACGGCGCCGAGTTCTAGTTGCGTCATATCGAGATGCGACAGGGGCGCGGGCGAGGGCCATTCGCCATTCGCCCGCTTGAAGGATCTCGCGCAAGGTGCCCCCCCTCTGCTGGAGGTCCAGTGCGTGCCCCCGCCGCAGGTCGTGCGTGCGATAGAGCGCCGCGTCTTTGACGCCGAGCTGGCCGAGGAGAGAGCGCAGCGTGCTCAGCGAGCTTGCCGCGCTAATGTCCGCGAACGGCCAGGTGCCCACGGGCAGGCCCGCGAACCATGCGCCGAGCGCGTGGTCCGGGCACGTCCTGGTGCAGCGCGCGCACCAGCGCGACCGCTGGAGCACGGACCCGAATTGCTTGCTCTTGCGGCGCGCCAACTTGAGCTGCAGGAGGCCGTCGCACAGAATGAGTGAAGCCCCTGCGCCATGACGAGAGGCTGCGCCGTCGAACGAAATGCCCAAGGCCTCCGAGGGAAGGCGCAAGAGAAACACGTGCGTGACGAGAAAGAGCTGCGCGAAGACGGCGGACTCGTGTCGCTCTTTTGCCAGATTTAGCAGCGCGCAAACTGCGTCCTCCTTGATGAATAGGCGTCCTGGGCAGGAAAGCGCCGCGCTTGCGAATCGCGCATTTGGCGCGGCGAAGGGGCGTGTCACGAAAAACGTCTACAGGGAGACCGCAAACCTGACAAGCCAGCTTGACGTGAGAGACATACTTGGAAAAAGTCTGGTCGGAGCGAAACAGCAGCGACCGCGCGAGCAACCCGTCAGCGGACGGCGGCAGCTCGCGCTTGTGCAGCGCAAGAGCCTCGCGCGCGAACGCGAACCATGCTGCCGCGCCGCTCTTGAAAGAGGCGATGGAGCGCGGGCGCGCGCCAAGGAGGGCCGCTGCGCGCGCCGAAGACAGCCGCTCAGCGACGCACGCTGGGCCTTCCTCGCTGTCGAGCCGCCGGCGAAGATTGCGGAGCTCCGCGCGCGGGCCCCCGCCGCACTGCGGCGCGCGGGCCGCCTGCGCCTCCGCAGCCCGTGACTCGAGGAGAGCTTCGACGGCGACGCCCCCGGCGGCCTGCGCCCGCGCCAGCGCCGGCCTCTGGACTTGGTCTTCCACCTCCTGCGCGCGCGGGCGCGATGCAGCTGGTTCGCGGCGCGAAATGCGCGATCCTGAACGCTTGTCGCGAGTGCGATAGCTTCCCGGATGCACTGCTTTTGGCCGCCGTCGAGGTCCGCTCCCAGGAACTGGAAGTCTCTGAATTTGGCCCCAGCGAGCGCGGACGGGCGCGACGCGCTTTCGGCAGCGAGCGCCGCCGAGATCACATCGAACCACGCCGCGTCGTGCCTGCCAGGGCCTGCGGCTCTCTCCAGGAAGACTCGCATGGAAGCGGCGTGCCCGGCCATTGCCGTTTCGACGGTCGGCGCGCGCCATGCAATCCTTCTGCCGCCGAGCCCTGTCTGCCGAGCGCGCGTGGAGCGGCTGCGCTACGCGCGACCAACGCGGACGCAACACGAAAAATAATAAAACAGCATTTTGACACGCACGCCGACGCAGCAAGATTTGGCGCGCAAGCCGAACTGTCGGCCGGCAGTCGCTCACGCGCGGCGCAGCGGCGCCCGCGCAGCCGAAAGAGATGCCCAGGCATCGGGCTTCCAGAACGCCTCGCTAAGACGCGGCTGCACGAAAGAAGCGCCGATCACGCGAAGGAGCCAGTGCTGCTCCCGCGACGGCAGATCGGCAACGTTAAGCTTCGAGGGGGCGCGGTCGACGCGGAGCGAGACGCGCAATTGCGCCGCCTGCAGCCACAACGAATTGATGAGACACGTATAGTCCCACTTTGGAGGCGCCTTTCCGCGCGGCGGCGTCGGCGCCGACGTTGTCAGACCAGAGGCGCGCGCGCCTGCCTGGGGGCGCGTCGCTGAACGTGGAAAGGCCAAACGCGATCGCTAGAAGCTCGAGGGACATAATCTGCGCATCGCCCCTCTGCTTGAAATTGCGCAGAACGCAATCGGGGGGGCCCAATCGGAGTAGGAGGCCCGCCCGTCGAGGAAGAGCACAGCCGCGACGCGGGGCGGCGTGCTGCGCGCGTCGACAAAAAGCTGCGCTGCCTCGCGCTGGTCTGGTGCCCAGACACGGGTCTCGCAGGGCTCCAGCGCCAAGACTTCTGCCCACCATTCGAGAGCGACGCGCAGCTGCTGCGGCACCGCCACGCCGCACTGCTTCCAGTGGGCGAACAAGGGCCGGATGAGCGCGCGCCCTATGCGATGGAACATGCCCGAGCATGCCCACATCAGGGCGCCCGCAAGCTTTGCCGCGTCCCCCGGCCGCAAAACGCCCGAGGAGAGCGCGTCGCCAATGCGACTGCGCCACTTCTTGACCTTGCGGGCGAGGAGGTGCACGAGAATCCGCCGTGGTCTGCGCGGGACTGAAGGCCCAGGACGACAAGCGGCATGCCCGCGGCGACCTTGTCCGCCGCGATTGCAGAAGGGCCGAGGATGCAGCGCACGAGCCGCGCGATGCACTCGAGCGCGTGCTCGGCGCATGCCGCGCGCTCGGCGCCAAAGAGGTCATCGACGAAACTCAGCATCGGAATGAACAGTAGGCGGCGCACAAGGTGCGAAATGAGCGCGTTGACCCTCTCCCACGCATGCACGGACGCGACAGCGCCGAAGGGCATGGCCAGGTGCCCTGCCACATGGGCCACGCCCTGCGCGAGGAAAACGAAGAACAAGAACCGGTGATGCATCGGCGTGGCGGGCAGCCTACGGAAGGCCGAGTCAACGTCGGCTTTGTAGAACATGATGCGTTCGCGCGTGCCCTGCGCCACGCCCCTCGCCACGCGACGCAGCGAATCGATGGGCTCGGGGCGAAACTTCTCGCCTGCCGAGGGGCGCCCGTTTACTTTCGCGCGAGTTAGATCGTCAACAGCCCGAACGCGTATGTCGCCATTGGACCGCGTTTGCACAACCCCGAAGCGCGGCGACAATACGTTTGCACTAAGGTCGGCCTGCTCAGCCGTGACAGGCTGGGTCACGCGACCCATGCGCGCTTCTTTGAAAGACTGCTGCAGCAGCGTCGCGGAATGAGCGTCCTCTTTGAGGGGCGCCAGCAACGCGCGGTTGGCTTGAGCGGCGCCCCCTAGCACGGTTGAGACCGGCTGCGCGTCGGGACGCTGCACAGGCACGCCGCTTCCCGAGACTGGGAGCGGGCCCGCCGCTGGCGCGCCGCGGCGAAAGAATTCGATGCGCGCGGCGCCCTGTAAATCGGTACGAGCGGCGAGCGCTTCCATTAACGGGCCGTTGACGCCAGTCGCCACCTTGCGCACGCCTGCATCGGCCCCTACATGCTAGCGGGCCACGTCGCCCGACGCGTGCAGCGCCCGCGCCTCAGCTTCAATGTCGCAGATGAAGCGCTCGCGTTCGGCGTTCATCTGGTCCGATTGGCGCGCATTCACCCAGTCCGCTGCGGCCCAGACGTCTGCGCTGACGTCAACGGCTGGCTCGAAATCGACTTGCTCACGGCACGCGTCGTCGACGAATTGTAGCTTCCCCACATCGTCGGCGCCCGCCTGGCGAGGCGCACGAGCGGCCCAGTCGGTCGCCGCCTGCAAAGCGGAGTGCGACATGCGACAATGCGGCCGCGCGACGCGCGCGGGGGCCTTCGTCGAGGACGTGCCGCGAGACCGTGAGCGCCGCCGTGCTGGGGGAGCTGGCGGCGCAGGAACACGCCCCGACGGCGGCGCTGGTGGAGGCGGCGGCAGCCGCCCTCGCATTGCACATCGACGCGACGAACAAAGTAGCCTCGAACGCGTCGGAGCGCAGCGAAAGCTGAACAACGGACCTGAACGCGAGCGCGAGGAACAAGCCGCGTCTGCGGCGGCCGCTGCAATATGATGAAGCGCGCGAGCCGAGCTGTCGACTGTTTAAGTGCCCGCGCAATTCCGGCGCGCACCAGGCCAAGCAACGCGCCGCATTGCTTTGCGAAGGTTGCGAAGATTGAGAAGGCATCGCGCCGATTATTGTTCGGCTAAATTCGCATGCGCCGCGCGCCGACTATTGTTCGGCTCCCGCGCTGTCACTCTTGACGCCGCGCGAGCCCGCGCGCGACCGCGTGCTCTGCGCGCCCGCTGCTCCTTTTGCGCCCAGGAGCTGCGGCGCTAGGGGCGGGCCCTCTTGACGGCCTTCGGGGGCGTGCGCGGCCTGCGATTCTTCTCCCCGCCGCGATCCGCTGCGCCCCAGCTGTGCCCGCGGTAATCGCCCGCCGAGCCCCAACTGTTCCAGCGCTTCCCCGACCATTGCGCGCTCTTGCCACCGCTCGCGGAGCCGTGGCCCTTCCCCGCGGCGGCTTTGCCCGTCGCCACCTGCGATCGCGCTGCGCGAAAGAATGCTGTTGCCTCGCGTGAGCCGACGCGACGTGGGGGCCTGGGCGCCCTTGTTGCCGCCCTTTGCCGGCGGCGCAGCCGCGCCGCCTTGGCCGCGGCCTCGTCGGCATCGTAGGCCTCCTCTGCGCGACTCAAGATCGCGATGTCCACGCGCTTCGCCGCGCGATCTGCCTGCGCGCAACCGACGGGGCCGACGCGGCGCGGAAACACATTTGCAAGAAAACGTGTGCGGGCCACGAAAGTCGGGGCGCCAGAGCGCGAGCGTTCCGCCCAATCTTTGCGGGCCTGCTCGTCATAATAGACCGCGAGCTGCACCCGCCGCTTGTTGCGGGCCGCCCCGAGGCGCACCGCCATGCAGACGTCGCGATGGGCTGCGGCCGCGGCGTAGCTCAGCTGGCCAGTGGCGTGGGCACCGACCGCGTAGCGACTCCACGCGAAGTGAAACTGGCTGAGCGTCATCATTACGCGCTTGGGCGACGCCTTCGCCCCCATGGCCTCGCGCGAGACGATCGGCGGGGCGCGAGCGCACGCGACTATGAGGTGCCGCGCCTGTGCCAAGTTTTTCAGGTCCTCCGAAGGTTGAGCTTCGTCTTCGTCGGCATCGCGGAGCGCCCTGGCGAGGTGCTGCGGCAGCCACCTGGCTAGCTTCACGTTGACGAAGCCTTTTTCGATGCCGCGCTTCCGCAGCTTGGCCACTTCGCTGGCAAGCTCATCAACGAGGTCGGAGCTACGACGCAAGCGTCGCGCGCAAAATGGCGCGCGCGCCCCGCCGTGGCGCGCCGCGCGTCGCCTGGGCAGGAGGTCGCTGGGCAAGCCTTCGAGGCTCGCGGTCTTGAGCGTGGCGCACATGTCCACGTGGGCCGCCGCTGGCGCCTGCGACGCGACGGGCGCGACGTCGCGCGGCGGCGGGCGCGCGCTGTCGCGTCGGCGAGCCTCGCCCTTCTTTTGGAGAAACGCGAGGAGGGCGGCACTGGCGTCCCCGCTGGCCGATCCCGCGGCCGCCTGCTGCTGGTCCTTTGTATCCCCCTGCGCGCGAGCGTGCCCGCGCGCGCTGCTCGCGCTGCGCTGGGGCGCCGACCTTCTCGCGCCCGGCCGTCTTGATGGCCGCGCGGACGCAGCGCTTCTTGCCGCCATCCAGATCGGCATTCTGGAAGCGGAAGTCCTCAAACTTGGCCCCGGCCAGCTCTGAGGGCACAGTGATGCTATCGGCTGCCAGCGCCGCTGCGACCGAGTCAAACCAGGCGGCCTCCTGCGCGCCCGTCCCGTCGACGCGCTCGAGAAAAGCGCGAAGGGTCTCCGGCGCGCCTTCGGCCAACGCGAAGCGGCGCGTTGCGTGTGTGCGCAGCACAAGACTCAGCCGTTGCTGCGCTTGACGCTGACGGAGAAGCGACGCGACGACGCGAAAGGAGCGCCCACGCTGCGGCGCCTGCCGTATTGGCCACGCGTGGCCACTCTGGGCCGACGGACAATATGCGCCCGCAAAATGACAAGCCGTCTTGGCCTGCACCAGAGCCGCCGAGCGCTGGGGCCGAGTGGGCCCGCGCACTAGCAAGGGCCGTATTAGCCCCGCGCGGCCACTTGGGGCCGACGGACAATGTGCGCCCGTGCGAAAGCAAGCCGTATTGGCCTGCGCCGGCGTTGTAGGCCGATTGGGTTCAGGAGCAGCCAAACGCTTGGGCCGACTGGGCCCGCGCACCTGCGAAAGCCGTATTGGCCCCGCATGGCCACGTAGAGCCAACGGACAATATGCGCCCTTATAATGACAAGCCGTATTGGCCTGCACCGGAGCTCCTGCGAGGGCCGCATTGGCCCCGCGCGGCCACTTGGGGCCGACGGGCAATATGCGCCCGTGCGATAGCAAGCCGTATTGGCCTGCAGCGGCGTTGGAAGTGCGAAAGCCGTATTGGCCCCGCATGGCCACGTGGGGCCGACGGACAATATGCGCCCGTATGATGACAAGCCGTATTGGCCTGCGCCGGATCACTTGCGAGGGCCGTATTGGCCCAGCACGGCCACTTGGGGCCGACGGACAATATGCGCCCGTGCGATAGCAAGCCGTATTGGCCTGCACCAGCGTTGGAAGTGCTACAGCCGTATTGGCCCCGCATGGCCTCGTGGGGCCGACGGACAATATGCGCCCGTATAAGACAAGCCGCATTGGCCTTCACCAGCGAAGGAACCAAGTGGGCCCCAGAAAAGCCAGACGAGAAGCCACGCGGGCGAGCGAGCACGCGAGGACACCAGCCGAGAGACCGCGCGAGACCGGAGCCAGAGCGTGGGCCAGCCCACGCCAGAAAAGGGCAGTCCTGACCTCGATCGAGCCAACAAAACAGACGAGGGGATCTTGTCGAAGAGGACAAGCAAACGAGCCAGAACACATACCTCGATCGATCCAGCAAACAGCGAAAGCGCGCGCGCCGCGCGTCACGGCGGGACGCAAGCGCACGTGCCTGCAAGATGCAAGCACCAATGCCTGCGCACCGCGCGACCCCGAGGCGCGCCGCGATCCGCCCCGACGCGATCCCCGCGGCGCGCCTGCACGGGGCGTTCGACGCGAAGCGAGCAGAAGAGCAAACGAGCAACGCGCATGACGTCGCTTCCCCCTCGCGCGCGCGGGCCCTTCGCGTGGGGCCGCGCGCCGCGAGGCACATGCCGTCGCCCCCCTCGCGCGCGCGCGCGCGGGCCCTTCGCATACGGCCGCGCGCCGCGAGGCACATGCTGTCGCCCCCCTCGCGCGCGCAGACCCTTCTCGTGGGGCCGGGCGCCGCGAGGCGCAGGAAAGCGGGGGGCGGCCCGTGCGCCCTGCTCGCCCGCCTGCGCGCGGGCCAGGCGCGGGCGCAAAATTTGCGCCCGCGCGCAACGCAGCACAAGCGAACGCGCGCGCTTTCGATGGCGTTGGGCGCCCGCATAATACACGGGGAGTGCTATAGTTTTGATCGTAAGACGTCGACCTTCCGCCCCCCCCCCCGCCCCCCCCGTAGAATCTTAGCGACGGGTTTTCGGTCGGGCAGCGGTCCGAATCCGATGGGTTCGCGCCCCGTGAGAGTAATATATATATATATATATATATATATATTAAACGGTGTGATAATCGCTCCGCCCCGCTGCAAATAGGCCGGGGAATCATTCCGACTTGGACCTGCCCGCGCTGCTGGAATCACTCCGCGCAGATCGAATTGCATTTCTCTTGGGACTTGAGTCGTCGCCCCAAAGAAAACGCGCCCGCGCGTTTGCGAATCGGTGTGATTTTTTTTTTATTTTGCGTTATTTTTCCAAGTAGACATCCGCTACTGGCGCGCGATGACCCCTCCTGGGGCCTTCGGGCCCCAGGAGGGGTCATCGCGCGCCTTCGGCGGATGTCGCTTTGATGCAGCGTGGCGCTCGGCGTCCTTATCCAATGCGGTTGCTCCTGCTTCGCTGGTTAGTCATCCGATCTCAGAGTGCTCGAGGAAGTTTGGGGGCCCGCATCGGACCATATCTGTTTCCTCCTCCGTCGTCGGCGGCGCGCGGCGCCAGCGAAGTAAATCTCCACCGATGGCCAAACACTTTAATACCCGGCAAGTACATACCTGCTATAAAACTTACCATTCTTTTTGGAATTCCAAATCGGCGTAATGCGGCAATCAATTTGTCGTGTTTGAGTCTGGCAAAAGCTTTTGCCCATGCCAGAAAAATGCAAAGCAACCAGATGAGGCAGGGGCGCAAGCCGCGTCGATCATTCGACGCACGATGGAAATAACATGCGTTGTATTCTTGCCGGGTCTGAAGCCAACATGTGTTTTTCGCATTCGTGTTCCTGCTCCTCCATTTGGCAGGCGTCTTTGTATAATTGAAGCCACCGCTTTATAGCCAACTGGGAAAATCGCGATTGGCCTGTAGTTAGCGGGGGGGCTGGCGTCGCCCTTTTTGTAGAGCAGCGTTACACATGATGTTTTCCATCGTGTCGGAAAGTCGTTTGATCCAAGCATTTTTGACATGGCACTAATAAGTTTTCGAATGTCTCCCCTTTGCGCGGCAGGTGCTTCCAGAATTCAAGGGTGCGTCATCAACTCCGGCAGCCTTCCAACCGACAGCTTTTTGTGCGCGTCCATATTGACTTGAAATGTTTCTCCCATGTGTGATCCGGCTGTGCAGGTTTTGCGTTGTGGTTCGTCATTTTCCATTGCGGATGCTCGAAGTGATCTGCCAATGCGTTGCCGCGCTCTTTACTTTCAGCGAGTTCCCCATTCGAATATTTGATTTGCACTGGCTTCTTTGCGGGGCCTTTCCGAAGCTGTCGAACTGCTCGCCAAGGGCCGCCGCGTGGTTGGTCATCGAGCCACATGCGTTTATCATTTTTCACAGAACGCCGAATGGCCTTGGAGAGTAGTTTTCCTTCGTCGCGTTGGCGTGCACGTCGAGCGGCATCATTGGCAACAAGTAAACTTCATGTATCTTGTGTAATCAATCCATGGCCGGTATGCTTGCTTGGAGTCCCGCTGGTGACCCCTGAGGCGGAGTGCGTCGCATCTTTGATTTGCTCGGCGTGCCCATCTAAATATCCAGGGATGGTGTTCGCACGCATTGCCCCGCAGAATGCGTCGCCGCAAATCCCCGCCAGAGCTCGATCAATACGGAGTGCTAGTCCCCGAGTGGAGCGCCGAACATTGGGTTTCCATGGCGCGCCCGACGAGATAGACGTCCAAACTCGCAACAAGACGTGTCGCGTTGCCGGCGTCGCCTCACGGTTGGATGCAACGTTTGAAATGCGATCCAATAGCGGGGCATCCGCCGCGCAATGGTCAACTTGAACGAAACCTTTTGTATGGGCATCTTTTGTTGCATTGCCGTCAGGGGGGTAGTGCGCGACCAATTGGTTTGCCCCATGTTTGAAAAATGCACTCGCGACAACTAAGTTTGTGGCTCGGCGCGCCTCTGCCAAAAAATCTATGTTCACATTGTCTCTGCGTTGCGGCCATTTTTTTCTGAGCGCATATCGCCCCGCGACGTCGTCTTCTCCTGGCTGCTGTTGGAAGCGCTTCGCATTGAAGACGCCGAGTGCCATGGTGCATGCATGGTTGCTTCGTTTTGGCCATGCGCCGATCAACTCATCAAAGACAGCGCGCCTGTCGTCTGGGTCGTGTCCAGATTGTGGAGCAGAAGCAGTAAAGAGGTTAAGAATACCGCCAAGGACACGAAGGCGTAATAAAGCGATCCTGTCCGACATGAGCTCCAAGTTGATCGCACTTTGTTTCGCCGGCGGGGCGATGATGAACCCCGCTCCTGAATGGAATCGCCCAGAGATTTTCTTGTTCGCTATATTGGAAGCAAACGATATTGGATATGCAAAGTCAAACATCGTCAAATATATTACTCCGATTTCCCCGCTCAAGCGCGCATGCTACGTCGTTGCGAATATCGTATTTATGGAAGAAAAAACCCTGCGTACATTCCTACGAGGTGGCCCACATGAAATCACAAACCTGGATGGCAAGGCGCCCGAAGGGCCAGGACACGCCTAGCAATCTTTAGCGTGACGCAAGACCTGCCCCTGAAAGAACTTCTGGAAAACTTCCGGACACGCATAGTGGGGGGCAATCAAAAAGGCCTTTGGGGGCCCGTTTCTGGTTCGGACACCCGCGACGCTGTAAAACGGAAGCCGGGACGACCTCCGGGGCTACCTTGCGGTTCCGGCTTCTTAATATGCAAGCTTTTTAAAGTCTCTGCGAGCTATCTAGCAGTAGCCATCCCAATATCACCGTATCAAATTATTGAATTAATTATTGTAATTTGGGCACTTCTATCTGGATATACCGTATCAGCCCTCCTGGGGCTTGAAGGTTTGATGTGTGAGAATTCTCATATCAAGATGATGAGAAATCGTCATGCCCATGATGACCCCCCCCTCCAAAACCATCCAGCTCAAACCGAGAGCGACTGGGCCGAAACCTGGTATCATTTCGTATTGACGAGTGCTGCCCTGGCACACCAACGCTGTATGCACCGCTGCTTGGTAGCACTCGCGTGGTAATATTGATAAGAAGGCCCACCCTGCATACCTGCAATAACCACCCCGCCAATGAACGCTCCCGTTCGGTCTGCGCCGTTCGCCACACCTCCCCGCGGCATCCGATTGCCATTCGTATCGCTGTCCACCGCCTGCGTCTGCAAATGAGAGCGAACAGAATAGTTACTACAAATGAAAGCGAAAAAAAAATACAAATGTGATGTATGAGGTGATTGATCGGTCGGTGCGGTATCTTTAAAGATAGATCACTACATCCGTCCGTGAACGGTCGTAAATCCCAAAGTTGTGTGGCCATTCTGCATCCCAGAGAAATTCTTGAAATTGTATGCTCATGTTTTTCCCGCCATCCTCCCCAAACAACTTCCACTCGAATTACCTCTCACCCGTTGGTTTGGCTTGAGCATTGCCGTCGAAGAGGAGAACAAAAAAACCTTCCTGATAGTGTGGGGGATGTCGATGTCTGCTTTGGCCAAACGTTGCGCCACTACGCACAACGTGTCGAAGGCGATCTTGTCCTCTAGGCACGGCTTGCAACAGTCATGCCGGCTTCCCCCCATTCCTCCGCTAAACACCCGCGTGGTTTGCCGTAACACAATGGCGAAAACATGTTTGTCCAACTCCACTGGTTGCGCCGGGGCGAATGCGTCCAGCTCGCCGGGCAATTCTTCAGCGGAGCGTTCCCCGCGCAAATGTGGTCAATTCCTCCAGAAAAGTTAGCGTGCCAGGGGCCAAGCCCTTCGACGTCAGCTCGCGGGCGGCATGGCTTAGTCCACCTTGTTTGAGGAGGGGCGTCGTTTTCTCGATGTTCTGCTAGTCGGTTTGCTCTTCTGTGAGGGGGGGTTGCTGTTCCCGTGGCCGTTTTATCTTTACGTTGTTCCGTGCTCTGGTGAGCAGTCGATCCCACCGCCAAGTAGCGAATAAAACAATACGTTGACGTAAATCTCGTTTGCCTGCCTGCCCTCTGGGTGCAGTAAATAGCACCCATGTTCATGTACAATCGCTTTCCACATTGTCGTCCCTTCTTTCCCAACACCAATGTGCCCTTCCAATTCCCACCAAAACTTAAGAAGAAGCAAACCACCGATGCATGTGGGAATGGATTTTATTGTCCGCGCGTTTGTGTCCACGTCCTCCCGGATGTCCACTGCGTCGATCTGTTGCTACCCGTCTGGCAGCCGAGCGACTCTTGGGCGTCCTTGTCGATGAGTGCCGCCAGACACAGGCTGTGGTCGTACCTCCTCGCGTGATGTCCATGTCCCCCTTGGACGCTTGGATTGGCCAGCCTGGAGGACCTCTGGCTGGGTGCGCCGGCGGGTCACCGATTGAGCAAGATGGAGCAGATTAACCGTGCGAGGGCGGATCGATTAATACAGAACCCATGATGTGTTCTTGCAATGTTCTCCCGAAATACCCGACGATATGATATTGTCTTTCCTTCGATGGCAACGGATTCAGTAGTTGAGCATTGGTTTCAATAATTGAATACTGGTTTCAATCCCGCCAGTCCTCTCGGCGACAGGTGGTCAAACGAGGGTCTCTTTCCTCTTTCACGACCCCTCGTCCGTTCGGGGAGGGGAGCCCTCCCCCTCCCCTCCCTGGCTTTTTTTGGGAGGGGGCCCGATGTGTCAGAGGGTCCTTGTTTGGCCCCTGGGAGGGTCACTTGTCGACACCCCTCACGAGGATCGTGGCCCCTAAGGGGGGGAGCTACATGGAGGACTCCCCTTCTTTGATTGACCACCTGCAAGATGGCCCCAAGAGGCCTCCAAGAGGTCTCCAAGACACGAATGTTCGAACAGTTCTTGCAAAACGATGGTTTGCACGGGTTGGTGCCCTTCGTGCGCTTGTGACACGCGGTCCCATTACAGTACCAATGGAGAGACGAGAATAGCGATGAACACGCGATATGACAATCGAGACGGGGGAGAGCAAGGTTATGCCTTCATGCCTGTGTTATGCTATTTCGCACTGTACCGCGCACTTGAACATATCAAATCGGCGATACCAGACGGTGCCGAGGTTATCGCTTACTTGAACGGCATGTATGTCGTGTGCAAGCCGGCGGACGTCGCAAACATAATGAAGTTCACAATTTGGCGCAGACGCGCACGCGTAAGCTATCGGGAACACGCACGCTGCAGATAAGGCGAAGCTACTACTCGACCTACTACCCCAGCTCCCTTCTTTGCAAATGGCATGGCTCCTACTTTATTGGATTCGGCCCTGACCAACGTGAAATTCGAATCCTCGGTTTCGCGAGCCCTCCGGGCCATCCTACTCCGCCCGCGGGCCCAAAACCGCTTCCTGGACGGTCCCGCGGAGCCCCGAACCGGCCCACGGCCGCTCCAGGACGGCACATGTGATCGCTCAAAGCCGGCCTTAGAAGCTCCCAACACGTCTCGAGAGGCCCCACGGGCATCCCCAAAACACGCAAATCGTCCCATTCCCTCCCTCCTCCCTCCTCCTCCTCGTCCTCCTCCTCCTCCTCCGCCTCCCTCCTCCCTCCTCCTCCTCGTCCTCCTCCTCTTCCTCCTCTTCCTCCTCCTCCTCCTTCTCTTCCTCCTCCTCCTCCCTGGGGAAAGCGCGCACTTTCAGCATCTGCGCTTCGCTGGTCCCCACGGCGCCCAAGACGGCTCCAGAGAGCCCGCCGAGCTCCCCAGGACGGCTCACAAAAATTCCGCCGGAGGGCCCCAGGACGGCCCAGAAGCCTCCAAGACGGCCCAAGACGAGCTCCAGAGGGTCCCAAAATGTTCCCACGGGAGCCCCAAAACGGCCACAGAGGCCTCCAAGAGGGCCAAAGAGGGCCCCAAGAAAGCCTGAAGACGGCGTATCCCGCCCAAGACGGTTTAAGAGGGTCCCGGGGCTGCCCAGGAAGGCCGCCAAATGGCCCCAAAGAGGCCCAATAGGATCCCCACGGAGGCCCCGAGAAACCACATTCGTTCATGCTTGCGAGGTTGCGTAGATGTTTGCAATCACGTGCCGAAGTCTAAACACCAAGACGCTCCCAAACCCTGAGCGCGCGATCTCGCTCCCTCGAACAATACGAGCAGCGCACCTGGCTTTCAAGGAGGCTCCGAGACGGCCCAAGAAGGGCGCGAAACTGCCCACAAAGCCTCGCAAGATGGGTTCAGATGGCGCTGTGAACCTTTCGAGCCCTATTGAGCCCTCTGAGGCCTACGATCCCCATGCGCCCTCCAGGATGCCCACGAGACGCCTCTCCCCAAAGCCCACCATGAGGTTTATGGGCCCATGAGCCCAATCAGCTCCTGAGCCCTAGGACACCTACGAGCCCGACGACCGTACGAGCCCTTCGAGCCTTGCGAACCCTACGACCCCTACCAGCTGCGAACCCTCAGAGCCAAATCAGCCTCGTCTGCCCTCTGACCCCTACGAACCCTCTGCAACACGTACGCTCACGAGCCCAATATGCCGTACGACTCTATGCCCCTCCCGACTTCATACGCCTTCTAACACCTACGAGCCCAACCATCCTTATCAGCTCATGAGCCCTCCCCAACCCTGTCACCTCTACGACCTCTATGAGCCCATGTGCCCTCCAAGAACCCCCCAAGACACATCTGCCATGCGCTAGCATTGTGATCCTTTCGACCCCTACGAGCCCATGAGCGAACTAATTTCCTCAACCTTACGACAACTACGAAGCCGATGACCACCTCTTCCTCTCCCCTCTCTCTCTTTCCGCCCCTCTCTCTCCCTCTCTCCCCTCCGCCTGCTCTGCTTCCATGCCGTTCCACGTGGCAGCACAGCAACCTCGCCAGCCAGACGCAACCAACGGTCCTCAGACGAGCCCCATGATCCCTGTAATGCCTACGAAGCCCATGAGGCCCCCTGCGCCCCACGGGCCGCATGACCCACATGGGCCCTACGAGCCCCGTGAGCTCGAACGGCCACTATGAGCCCCATGATCCCTACGGCTCCTATGAGCCCAATGCTCCCTATGGCCCCTCCGATCCCCATGAACCTAAGGAGCCCCATGGGCCGTGCGAGCCGCATGAGCCCTGCGAGCCCCATGCGCCCTATGAGCCCGATGGGCCCAATGTCCCTACACGCCGTGTGGGCTCTATGGGCCCCATGCGCCTTGTGGGACCAGTGAGCCCGACGAGCCCTGTGAGCCCTGCGGGCCTAGTGGGCCCTTTGTGCTCTACGCACGTCGCTTATGGGACTCATAACGCCCACGAATCTAATGAGCCCTATCAGCCTCATGAGCCCTACGGCCCGCGCGACCCCCAATAACCTCAAAAACACTATGAGCCCAATAAGCCCCGCTGGCCCTACGAACCTTATTACCCTGATGACCCGTTCTGAACCTTCTGAGCCTCCTAGGCCCAATTCGCAAAATTACCCTTATGCATCCCATGAGCCTCACAAGCCCTATGAGCCGACCTGTTCTAGATGGCCCACGCTTCTTTGCGGCCAAGGACCCTACGAACCTCCACGCCCAATAAGCTCATCAAACCGAAGAACCCTCTGAACTCGAATACGGCTGCGGGCTCTCGGGACCTCATGATCCCCAAGAGCCGCGCTGCCCGAATAACCCCTCTTCCACATTCGCGCTCCGAGCTTTTGGGCGCCAATGGCGGCGGAAAGCTCTTCAGACCTGACCCAAAGGAGCCCTTGGGTCCTATCAGCCCTGTGTGCGCCATGGGCCCCAATGCCGAAACACACCGCGGTGCTGGCGACTACCAATCGCGGCGCGCCTCCTTAGCGCCATGCGACCAAGATTTTGAAGGCGAAGCGAAGCAAACTGGAAGCATCGTGTCTATATATATATATATGCTCATATAAGTATACACGCCCTGCAACTGTATATGTTTCTGTATACGCACGATCGGGTTTATTGTGGATATGGTTTTCTTCATGGAGGTACCGCTGTCATATGCCGACGAAGCATGAAGCGCATGGGCGTGCACGCGCCATCTGCTAAAACAACAATCGCAACGAAACTATAGTCCATACTCGATTCAGCCGTAATGTGAAAGGCGATGCTGACCAAGGCAGATCTGGATCACCAAGCACTGCAAACTTGCAATGTCCAAACTAAATTGTGACATGCGAAGATCGGTTCCCACACCGTAACAAACGCTCACTCGCTCAAGAAACGACCGCGTCGGCGGGAACCTGAAGATCACTTCAAACGTCGTCGCTAATTGAACAAACAACACGCCGGACAATGTGGTACAAGTGCGCTCCAGGAATGGATTCTTGCCCGCAATTAGATTGACAGAGGCTGCGGAGAACGGTGACCAATTACCACATGTTTAACCACGCAAAGGGGGGCGGAGAAGAACGACATTTCTGACCTGTTCAGTCGGCATGATTAGATTGACAGAGGCCGCGGAGAACGGTGACCAATTACCACATGTTTAACCACGCAAAGGGGGGGCGGAGAAGAACGATTTTTCTGACTTGTTCAGTCGGCATGGCGATTCAGTCCTTCCATCTGCTGCCTCAGTCACCGCTGGGTGTGGCGAGGTGGCTTAAAAAAGGCTCCTGCAAGACAGGGCGCGATCAACAATTAGTCCACTGACCCTCAGTGAAGATCCCCAGATCGGGAAGCTGTGCTGTGTAGGAGGATGCGCGCCGACGCCCCTGTGATCGAAGAGGCTGGCCCTTCCATGGTGGATTGTCAAACTCATGGAGGCGGATGAGCCTGAACAGACATGCGCGGGGCTAATAGTAGTGTGTGGCCGCCCCTCCAATGCGGCGAACCCAAATCACATCGAAACTTGATGGCTCGGCAGTCCGCCTCCTGGGTCCCTCCCGACGCCCAATCCCCCAAACCGTGCTCCAAAACAGCCGTGAGGGCCGCAGCATCG
>CAUYUJ010018926.1:406941-439238 GCA_963575745.1 Prorocentrum cordatum
GCTCCTTGACCTTGCGCGCCCTCTTGTGGATCGCCGAGTAGGTGAGACGAGCGCCCGCGCGACATTCCAGTCCCAAGACGGTGAGCTTCCGCGCCGCCTCGAAGCCGAAAGCGCGGAGTCGTCGCGCCACTTGCTCAGCCAGCCACTGCGGGAAGCTCAGGATCTTGGCCGTGTCCCTGGCGATCGGGAGCTCCAGCGCCTCCAGTACTGCGGCCAGCCTCGCGATGACTCCAGTAGCCAGCTCTACCATCTCCGTCGAGTGGGGCGCTTTCTGCAGCGTGATGTCGTCCGCGTAGACGTCCAACGTGATCCGGGGCCCGCTCAGGGAGGCGCTGAAGATGTCGAACGGCATCATCATGGCCAGCTGGAGGAGGTGCATCGCGATCGTGCAGCCAGGTAGGGCACCAGCCGTGGTGCGGACCGCGTAAGAAAAGGTCGCCCCCTGGCGGGTCCTCCTGGGCGCCATATACATGGAGAGCACCACCCTGAGAACATCCGAAGGGAAGCCGTAGTACTGTGCCGCTCTGATGATCTTGATCCACTGGAGCCTGTCGAAACATTTGCTGATGTCCACCAGCGTGGTCATGACGGCCTCGCCCTCTGTCGTGTCCGTCGCCTCGGCGTAGACCATGGTGCGAGCTCCCACGTCAATAGTTGATCTCCCCGTCCCTAATGCAAAATATGGCCTGTCGTGGGCCGCCAGAAATCTGCGGGTGTGGCCTGTGCGCACCTTGGTGTAGACCCTGTAGATGGGGGAAAAGGAAGGCGATCGGGCGGAAGCCACCCTGCGCCTTCGTGAGGAGCATCACGTGCACGGCCATGATGGACGATGGCGATCTCCCCCATGACTCCGATGCCCGTATAATGTAAATCAGCATGGCCAGCGCATCGTCGGACAGGATGGAGTAAGCACGGGGGGGGGGGGGGGGGCACAGCGTCTACGCCCAGGCCCGTCTCCCAAGCGAAAGTCCTGGAGGCCGTTCGCATCTCGTCTATCCGAGGGCGTCCGGCGCGAGGCTGCGAATGAGCTCGGGTATCTCGCCACCCATGTCGATGATGTGTTCTATATCGTACTCACTGGCAGTGGCCATCCGCTGGGGGCGCTGCCCCCTGCCGAGGTCATCCTGGACATCCTTGATGACAGTATCCTGATCTGGCTTCTGCGCGAGCACAGTGCCCTTCAAGATGTCGTTCCAGAAGTCCCTATGAATGCCAGCCACCGCCTGAGGAAGTGCCGTGCGTATGCCAAACCTGTCCACTTCGTTGTGTGCCCAGCCCTTCAGCCTAGTCATGCCGAAGACTGGCGAGGCCCCCGTGATCATGGCGTCCTGAGCCCACTCGTGGAAGCTGATGGTGCGGCGCTTGGCCGCCTGCCCCTCGAGGTGCTCAGCGTGGGCATCCACGGTGGCCGCGTGCGCGCTAACCAGCGCGGCGAAGTGGCGCCCCGTCTGCATGGCCGCATAGTGGTTCATGCGCCAAGCCGATTCAAATAAGATGATCCCCTCCTTCGTGCGCAGGTCATGCCGATGTCCAGGTCAAAGTGCTCTCGTCAGCCGTGCCCTTCGCATCCGAGAGCCCGCGCCGTGCTCGACCGAATAGACGAGGTCATGCAGCGCGAGTGCCAGGTTGCGCATGTAGCGCGCCTCCGCGCCCGCTTCTGGTCTGCCAGGTTGTGTGTGTGTGTGTGTGTGTGTGCGTGCGTGTGTGTGTGTGTGTGTGTGTGTGTGTGTGTGTGTGTGTGTGTGTGTGTGTGTGTGTGTGTGTGTGTGTGTGTGTGTGTTTGTGTGTGTGTGTGTGGGGGGGGCCCTCCGACAGGGCGTAGGTGGGGCGAGCTGCCCTGCCGCAGTAGCGCCATGTCCTGCAGCTGATCTATGTGGCAGAGATCCTGCTCCATGAAGATCGTGAATGTGGCGTGCATCGCGTCCAGGCGCTGTTGCGACTCCTCTGCGCCCTGTGGGCGTCCGAGTCCAGAGTCAGCCTGCGCCACCTCGATGCGCGGCTACGGTGACGGTGGTCCCGTCGCAGGACTGGCGCCCGCAAATCGAGGCGGCTCCCGCGGGAACGCCATGGGCACCCGAAGATGAAGTTGAAGCTGGACACGGGGACGCGCTGCAATATCCACGCGGACTGGGTAGTGCGGCTTGGCCGTCCACCCGTCTAGGACTCGGGGCTGCTGGCATGCCTTCGCAAAATCAGGCGAGGCAAGCCAGTGGCCGATGGTGCTGACATGGCCGGTGGTAGCTGCTCTGCACGCGCCCGTCGGAAAAAAAAGTCACTGCGATGGCAGGCACCACCTGCGAGAATCCGAGGTCCTCCAAGAGGGCGGGCTCGGCATTCCAGCCGGCCGCGAATATGAACGGGGCCGAGAAGTAGCTCATGGCCTCGGCGATGCGCATCAGCTTCTGGTAGTTCGCGCCGAGGTAGTCGCGGTCCCTGACCGAGTCCATGTACGCGGACCCAACGATGATGCCACCTGGTGGCCCAATATGTACGTGTACTGCCACCGCCAAGGAGCGTAGAATCTCCAAACCGTCAGTGATGCCCCCCGTGTGACTGAATAACGTAGTCTCCACGTGCTTCCGGACGAAGATTCCCACCCCTGCACTCGGTAACTTTGATGCTAAGCGTCTGCGCGGAGTGATGAATGGCTGCCAAACCTTGGCGCATGGCCCAGGTGCGAGCTTGATCCAATCGTTCTCCATCAAGGCGAAGTTCCGGGCATGCGATCACCGCGGCATTCCCTGCACCTTCCATCAAAAACTGCTGGCAAGAACTCCAACAATACCCATTGAAGGTGGCCGCTCCAGTCGCCGTCCGTCTTGCACCTCGCCTTCCACGATGATTAATTGTTCTCTTGCTGCCGCCTCCGCGCTGGCGGGGGAGTAGGCGAAGCCGCGGGCGCCCGCTGCTGATCCTGCTGCGTCTGCTGGGGCGGTAGCTGCGGCGCCCGCAGCTGACTCGGAGGCCTGCTGGCCGCCTGCGGCGCGAAAAGCAGCTCCCTGCTGGGGAACTGCAGCGCCCAACCTGTTGATGTGATCCGCCAAAGCATCCAAGATGGCCCCCCCCACCATGTTACTGTCCTGGCCCGCCGTGATGGAATCCCTGGCGCCCTGCAAGATCTGCTGCAAGGAGGCGACAGCAGTAGGGGCCTCCGCCATGACAGGCACCTGCGCGGGGCCCAGCGCGAGCCTGGCCTGGGAGACCGCCGCGTTGATGTCTGCGAGCTGCTGGTTTGCCGTGGCTAGCTTGTCATTCGTGTCGTCGAGCTTCGCCTTGAGGTCCTCGGCGTTAGACTCCAGGTGCTCCACCTCCTGCTTGCAGTTGATCTGGCGCGCGAGGGCGGAGCGGAGGACGTCTTCTGGTGCCATCTTCGCCCTCTCTTGCTGCTCCGCCTTGGCCAGCTCGTCTCGCGCCATGGCCACAATGGGGTTCTGCTCATCATAGAGTCGTCGTAGCCCAGCGAGTGCCTTCTTGAACTTGGCCACTGCGGTGTCGCCCGGCTTGTCGACCTCCATGCCGTCGGCCGCGCCACTGTGTTCGTCACCAGGAGCAGCGCGAGGAGGGCGAGAGCCTGAGCGAGCCCCGCTGGAGCGCGGGCGGCTGCCGCGGGCGCTCTCGTCCGCGGTGGGCCTGCCCTTGCGGTCGCGCCCGCACGCCCAGCATGTCGACCTGCCGGCGAAGTTGCTGGCGAAACCGCAGGCGCGTGTGGCGACGCAGGGCCAGGTGCCCTCGCGCCACGGGGCTGGCGCGGGCGGTTCGCCAGTGCCGCCGCCGCCCATGGCCTGGAGCTCGCCTGCCTCGCCGTGGTGGCCAGCGAGCGTCCTTCTCGCCGCCTCCAGGCGGAGGAGGCTCCTGGCTCTCGAGCGCATCCGTCTCTCGCGCCTGTGCCAGGCAGGAGACGGGGCACGCTTCGCCGTGATGCTGGAACCACCTGTGCAGCAGCGCCCGCCGTGCGCACGGGCCGCTGGCGGCTGGGGGCGGCCTGGCGCGAGCTCCTAAGCTCGAGCCGAGGCGGCCGCCTGTGAGGAGGGGAGGGGGAAGGGGAGGAGGACGAGGAAGAGGAGGAAGAGGAGCAGGAGGAGGGGGAAACGGAGGAGGAGGAGGAGGAGGGGGAGGAGGAGGAGGAGGAGGAGGAGGAGGAGGAGGAGGAGGAGGAGGAGGAGGAAAAAACGGGAGGAGGGAGGAGGAGGAGGAGGAGGAGGAGGAGGAGGAGGAGGAGGAGGAGGAGGAGGAGGAGGAAGAGGAGGAGGAGGAGGAGGAGAAGGAGGAGGAGGAGGAGGAGGAAGAGGAGGAGGGAGGAGGGAGGGAGGGAGGGAGGGAGGGAGGGAGGGAGGAGGGAGGAGGAGGGAGGAGGAGGAGGAGGAGGAGGAGGAGAAGAAAGAGGACGAGGAGGAGGAGGAAGGAGGAGGAGCAATATCAGGGGGAGGATGATGAGGAGGAGGAGGACGAGGAAAACGGGGAGGAGGAGGAGGACGAGGAGGAGGAAGAGGAGGAGGAGGAGGAGGAGGAGGAGGAGGAGGAAGAGGACGAGGAGGAGGAGGAAGGAAAAGGAGGAATGAGGAGGAGGAAGAACAGGAGGAGGAGGAGGAGGAAGAGGAAGAGGAAGAGGAGGAGGAGGAGGAGGAGGAGGAGGAGGAGGAGGAAAAGGAGGAGGAAGACAGCACACGAGGTGGCCTTTGCGGCGCGCCGGTGCCTGGCGTGGAGAGCGCGGTTCCTACGCGCAGCGCACGGGGAAGCGAGGAACGCCCTCGCCGAGGTGCAACCGCTGGGGCGCATCCCGAGGCTGGGATGAAAGCCATAGGGCCGAGGAGAACGCCCGAGAACCCTCGAACCTCGATCTGGCGAAAGGACTTGGAGGGAGAGGAAGCAAGGGCCATGACCAAGACTGAAGGCGGAACGTCGGAGCCGGCCTTGGTCGCCATCCATCCAAGTCAGCATCCATCCGAAGACCGTCCCCGCGCTGCTGCGACGGCTGGCCCGCACGGACCTTCCGCGACAGCTTGCCTCGAGGCGTGCAGGGCAGTACGAATCCGAAGGAGGCGGGCCCCGAAAGCAAGGGGCCCAGATGTGCCGCTCGCTGTCGTCGGCCCCCCGCGGCCCTTCCAGAGGGCCCTGGGGGCCGTCACCGGAGCGGCTCGGGCCGACGAGCCCGTCCCGGGGAGGGCCCAAGGGGTCCGAGGCCCGTGCCCACCGTGGCGGGCGAGGAGCACGGCGCCCCGCGTGCCGCATCATCCGCGCGTGGCGTGCTGCGCAGTGCGGCGTGCTGCTTTGGGGTGCACTCGAGGGGGGCGGAGGGCTGGCGTGAGCCTGGAGATGCTGCCATCGAACCGTGATGCATCCAATGAGTGCGTCTGTGGGTCCGTCTGGCACGGGTCAGTTCGGGCTCTTGGAGTCCTGCATCAGATCCTCGAGCTCCTTCTGAACATACCCACGCTGGGTAGATACAGTGGCACTCTCATCGCTGGCCTCCACAACCTTCTTGAAGGGTAAGCTCTCCCAAAGCAAATCGTATTCGAACGACATTCGAGCTGTGTAGCAGTACGCCATGCTGGAGACCGAAATCCAGAAAGGGTACCACGTTGCTGCCTGCATGTAGCAGATGCCAGACATCATGACAACATATATCAACATGCTGTTCTGCATATGCTTGAGTGCCTGGCACCAGAAGACGCCTCCTAAATCAACCTTCTTGGTCTCTGCAAAAGCCATCAAGTATCCATAGGTGAACCGGCTGATGAAGAAAAACAAGCATGTCAATGGTAAAATGAGTGGAATGACTGTGCTAAATATTAGCCCAGTTGCTAGTATCAGAGTAACACGAGCAGTGCGCCCCCCCATGCCATTGTAGTCCTGGTCCTCTGGCTCAGACAGCTCCTTGGCACGCTCCTGTTCGCACACAAGGCTGGCCGATTTGAACTTCAACAAAGGAACAAGCCGTAACAATTGAAACACTGTAGTCGTGCACTGCAACACTGTGTAGACCATGTCCGCCGGCCCCATCTTGCTGCACGTGACAGGGCTAATGAGATGCCTGGCGCTTTCCCTCCCCCTGATCCCCCCCTGGGGGTCCTCATTTCTGTTTGATGGTTGGGTGGGTGACAAACAAAATCGCCTATGCACCTCCTGGGCTTCAACAAGCCCCAAATCCCACCAACCAGGTGGGCGTGAACGGTTTTCGCGGGTGACCGTCATTGGTAGCTATTACAGACCCGTTATTCCCGTTCGGGAGGGGGTCCCCTCCCCCGCCTCCCCCCTCCCCTGGGGTTAGAACCCAAGTTCCGCGGGTAGTTCGAGCGTCCAAGGTGGCCTACGATGGCTGCAAGATGCCCCCAGGCAGCTCAACATGGCACAAGACAATCCAAGATAGCCATCTGCTGCATACCTCACAAAGACCAAAGCACTGCCCATCACGGCTCCGCATGGTCATGTAACCTCTCAAAGATGGCCCTGAGAGGGCAAACAGTATTGCCTCACGTGGCCTCCAATAGGGCCGACAACGGGCCGAGGGCGTGCTAAGATCTCTGGCAACTGGTTGACAATATTTCTAGTTCGCGCGCGCGGGGCCGCTCCTGGGGGTCCCCGGACGAAAGAAACCCTGGCGAGGTCCCGGGCACATTCCGGCAAGGTCCCGGGCAAGTCCCGGGCAGGTCCCGGCCATGTCCCAGCAGGCTCCCAAGACCGCTCCAGGAACGCTTCAAGTGGCCTCTAAGAGAGCTCAGCATGATTCGCGACGGTCCAAGAGCGATCCAAGACGCCAAAGATGACCTCCAGACAGCCCAAAGCGCCTTCAAGACGCCCCAAGAGGCCTCCAAGAGACCTCCCAAGAGGGCCCACAGAGGCATAAATTAGTGATGTTCGTAGAATTTTTGAAGGTTTTTGGCGTCCTCGCCTTTTCGGCTTACCAGCGCTCAAGCACGGCCTAAGAGGCTTCCAAGACTGCTCCAAGACGGCCCATGAAGTCTCCAAGAGGGCCCCAAGACGGCCCAAGATTGCCCCAAGACGCGCCCAAGACGGCCCAAGAGGGCTCCAAAAGGGCCAAAGAGGGGCCCAAGAAGGGGACCAGGAGCCGAAAAGTCCAGCTTTCAGCCCCAAGAGGCCCCAAGAGGCCCCCAAGAGGCCCCAAGGGGCCCCCAAAAGGCACCACCCCAAGAACCCCAAGAGGCCCCAACACGGCCCCCCAAGAGGCCAACCACGAGAGCCCAACCAACATCACCAACATCCATGAAGCCTCTGACCCACCACCCATTGCCTCCGAGAAATGGCAGCCGCCCAACCACACCCCGACAAACGACAACGGCGAGGCAATATGGGCCGGCGGGATGAGCGAAGGCCCAATGCAACCAATCTTGACTCAAAGATGGCCCTAAGAAGTCCTCTTCGGAGTCTCTTGGATTGTCTCGGGGTCCAAGAAAGGCTAACATTATTGAACATCCATTTGTTTTCACTTGTTTCCCGACTTGCGCCTGTTTGGTCTCACGCGCTGCCAAAAGTGCCAAAGCGTCTCCAAACACCAAGTCACACAAACCGCAAGAAGACCCCTAAGACTGCCCAATATAGCGCCGACGGATCAGTGCTGCGACGACGGGCATCTGACGGCTTCTGCATCGGATCGCGGCTGCGGAGACGAGAACCGCGTGGTTTCCTCAGTTGGCCACGGCTTCGAATGTGAGATTCCTGACTTTCGCAGATGGATCGCTGCTGCGAAGATGAGAACCCCATGGTGTCGCAGTTGTATATATACATTTATGTTTAACATATATATGTTTAATTAAAAATAAGGATCGAGAGAAGACTCTGGCAGAGGAGGAGGAGGGGATGACACTTCTGAATCGGCCCTGGGTGCGGGAGCTGAAACATACCACAAATTAGGATTCGAACTGCTTCCCAGAGTCAACGCAACTCAATGAAGTGAAGGCCAGGAAGCCCTCCGGGAAGGCCACAAACACTAAGTACACTGCTTCTTCTATGCCTGGAGCATTATTTTACGCTTTGGGGGGCTCTCGGCTCAATGTGGTCCGTGGTTCTCGGAGAGCCTGGGAGCATCCCGAGAGAAGCCACATGAGCTGAATGAGATCCCCCTCAAAATCCCGCAGACGGCCCAGGACAGCTCCTGGAGGGCCTCAACACGGCCCAACATAACATCAAGTACATCGAGTACCGGGAGAGGAGGAGGAGGAGGAAGAGGAGGAGGAGGAAGAGCAGGAGGAGGAAGAGGAGGAGGAGGAGGAGGGCCCCGAGATGGCCCAGGAGGTCCCAGAAAGCCTCCCGAGACGGCAAAGAGAGACTCCCCAAACTGCCGAGAGAGGCCCACGACGGCACCGAGACGGCTTCGCAGAACCCCAGGACGATCCAAGGAGGCCTCACAGGAACCCGAGATAGCCCTTGAGAGCCCCGCAACGAATGGAAATCAGAGATGCCACTTGTTACGGCCTTCGGTGCTCGAAGCGTCGCCGCACAGACTGCTACGCCGGCATGCTAGCAGGACTTGCCACAGACAGCTGGTTGCGGCACGAAAAAAGCTTCGCGGATTGCTGCCACACCGTACCCAGCGCGGTTCTGGTCGGTGGCTAACTTGCGCTCGCTTGGGTTATCCTGGGCCCCTGTGATTTTTCGGAGCTCCCCAAGATTGCGCCAGGACGGCTCACGAGGGCCTGAAGATTTTCTCATGGGTGCAATGCAGGGATGAGGAGAAATGCCAGCCCTTCCACCGAGGGAACGGCGACTCCACCATGCGAGCAGTCAGCCCTGGAGAAGAGAAGAAGGGGAGGAGGAAGAGGAAGAAGAGGAAGAACAACGGACTGCCACAGGGAACAACTCGCGATTGGACCACCCGCGCGCACCCTTCAGCGCACGACCGCGGCATGCTGGACACTCCTCGGAACCACGCCGAGGCCCTGGCCAAGACGCCTCTTCACGGCGGCGCGAACTCGAGACACCGGCACCCCGAGGAGGCCGGGCCCGAGAGGGGCGAGGGGCAACAAGAGCGGAGAGGAAAAGGCAGAAATGCGACACCGTCACAGAGATCGGCATTCCGAGCGGTGGTATACAGTTAATCGATACAGTAAGGATGCGCGATAAGGATGCAAGGGCCTTGGACGCCCATTTCGAAGCTTCTCGAGCGGGGCGCGGCCAACGGAGGTGGCCGAGGATGGACCGAGGAGGCAAGGATGCAAGGGTACCCTTGGGAAGGTTGCCCATCCTTACTATGCGGGTTGACTGTCGACAAAAACCAAGTCTACGATAGCAAGAGGGCCTGAGGATGGGCCACTCAGGACTGAGAGTGCCCCGAAAGGCGTCGAAGGAGCCGCCGTTGGACCACAGAGATGGCCAAGACGAGCCAACGACAACCGATGATGACTCCAACGCGTCCACACAGGCCCCCAGCACGGCCCAGAGAGTTCAAGAGGGTGGCAACATCCCTTCGGCTATTCTGAGTGGCCTTGGCATAGTTGCATGTTCTTCGGTCTTCAAAGCCTGCAGTGCGGCCCAAGAAGTGCCCCAGGACGGCCAAGTAAGTGCCCGAGAGGGTCCACAGAGGGCTGGCTCCTCCAACTGGGGCCGCCAAAACACCCACCAAACGCCGCCGGACGGCCGCAGGGCAGGAGGCAGCGACGCTCCAACGAAGAAACGCCAATACTGGTTCCTGGACAAGTTCGTTCGTGTGACAGACGGCGAGAAACCAGACCCCCTCGGGCAATGAAAAAACATGACGGGCAGTTTTTCGCTACTTTCGGCCTCTGGAGTCCCTTGCCAGCCCTCGGGATCGTGACAAGAGCGACTCAGGATGAAGAACTTGTCACCGGAAATGGGTCGAGACCTCTGGGGGTCGACATTGTGAACAAATCATGACGTCGGGGGTCTGGGAATGGGGGCCCAGAGACACCTGTCAGAGTCCGAAGACGCCCATGACGAGACAGAGTCGGCCCAATATGGTACTTAATGCAGAGCCGTTCGAAGAGAGCTCAACCACAGCCTGAAGTGTTGGGCGGCACACTTTCGAAGTGAGATCATTGGAGAGTTGCCAAGATCGTTGGTGCGCTTCCTCATCTCTTGCTAAATAACCCTTCTGCTGATCGCCCGCCTCCCTGGCATTTCCCGTGTCCTCCGACGATTCGTGACAACACGCTAACTATGCAGCGAAATTCGCATGGACAGTCGAAGGGATGCTCGAAATGCAGATACCCTGACATGCTCCGTGATGCATCGGCCTGACCTAAGGAAAGATAAAGAAGGAACGGAACCTTTTTTCCCAAAGAATAACGCATAAGAAACGATAACTAAGAAATAACGCATAAGGAACGATACATAATGCATGCGAACCTGAGGAACGACCGAGCCCCTTTTCAAAAGTAAGTGCTCCTTATTCAAGCCGCGCAGTGTACGCGTCAAGAATACACGTCGTTCATTTCCAATCGTGCTCATTTCAAATTGTGCTCGTTTCTAATTGTTCCCGACCCCCAAGTGGCCAGGGAGAGGCCCAGGATAGAACATTTAGAAATGACAGGATCTTGGCCCCCCCAAGAATCGAATAACTTTCGAATACCTAGAAATGAACCATGTGTACGCGTCAAGAATAGATCTGCGAATCCGACCCGCGCTTGGCATCACCCAACGCAACTGCCGATCATCTCCGCATGTGCGGCCTCGGAGAGCACCCGAGGCGCAGCCCACCCCTGAGCTCACACCGCCGTGAGGGGCGAGCGCCCGAAAACCATGGGAGGACTCTGCCCCTCCTCCTTCGGGTGGGCTCGGGTGCGAAAAGAGAAGCAGAGGAGGGAGGAGGAGGAAGAGGAGGAGGAGGGAGGGGGAGGATGAGGAGGATGAGGAGGAGGAGGAGGAGGAGGAGGAGGAGGAGGAGGAGAAGCAGGAGGAGGAGGAGGAAACCAGCACGTGGAGACGAGCCCACCCGAAAGCCGACGTCACAACGCGACGCTCTGACCGCATCGGTCCGTGGCAGGGTGCGGGCGTCCCCCGCGGAAGGCTCCGCGACGAGCCCTGGACGGGCCCCGCCCCGGGCCTGGCGCTGCTCCGGCGCTGGGATGCTCGCGCCCGGGCCGCCCTCGGTCCGCCGCGGGCGTCGTGTGGCCCTCCGTGGGCAGTCCTGGTGCAGCTCCGGCGGATACTGGGGGCATCTTTGGCCTCCTGCGGGGCCGCCTCGGACCTCTTGCGGCCTGTCTGCAGCCCGTCGAGGGGCCATCTGCAGCCGCTCCGGCGAAAACTAGGGAAGGAGGGCGGCGGCCGCAAAGCGTCTTGAATAGAAATTGGACGTTCCTGGTAAAGCTTCGGCCACAGTCTGGAAGATTGTGATTGGTTCCTGCACAATTGCCTTCAGGCTCGCCCACAACGAGCTTCCTATCGCTGTGACGAGGACGACGAACAAGACGAGGAAATTGAAGTACCAGTTCTGCAAGTACGCCTGGCTCCAAGCCTTACCCTTCAGGGAGAAGAACTGAAAGAATCCGCTGGCCCCCACTCGCTGGAGGTGCAAGGGCGTGTGAGATGTCTTGCTTCCCCCCTCCCCCTGGTTCCCCCTCCCTGGGGCTTCCCGAGTCCCGTTAGGCGGAGGGGAGATGCACCCCCAGAGCCCTCAGAGCCTCCCGATCCATCCTCGGACGCCTCTGGGATGCCCAAGATATTCTCCAAGATGGCTCCAGCATGGGCCCCAACACGCCCACGAGGCCTGCAGAAGAACGCAAGAGACTCTCAGGGATCCCAAGCAGCCCGCAGAGGTTTCCATGAGGGAGCCAAGCACCCGATCTCATCACACGCATCTTTTCAAAGATTTCGATATCTGGCCCTGCCGCTTCCAGAAGGGGCCCAAGATATCCCAAATGCCCTCAGCAAGGCCTCAAACGGCCACAGACGCTCCCCGCTTGCCTCCAGGGCGGCCTCACGAGGCCCCAAAGAAGGCCTAAAGAGAGCCGAAGAGGGCCCACCGAAGACCCTACGCGGCCATGCGAGAGCTACACGAGAGCGGCGAATGTTCAGTCACACACAGACGCAGACACAGACACACACAGACAGACACACAAAGACAGACACACAGACACACACACAGGCACAGACACACAGAGACACACAAAGACACACACAGACACACAGACACACAGACAAACACACACACACAGACACAGGCACAGGCACAGACACACAAACACAACCACAAACACAAACACAAGCACAAGCACAAGCACAAACACAAGCACCAGCACAAAAACAAGCACAAGCACACGCACAAGCACAGGCGCAAGCTCAAGCACAAAAACAAGCACAACCACACAAACACACAAACACAAACACACACACAAACACAAACACAAACACAAACACAAACACAAGGACAAACGCAACAAGCACAAACACACACAAACACACACAAAGACACACAAACACACACGAACACACACACAAACACACACACAAACACACACACGCACACACACACACACACGAACACACACACACACCACACCCCACACACCACACGCAGCACACAACATACACACAACGCACACACACAACACACACAACACACACAACACACACAACACACAACACACAACACACACAAACACACACACACACATGTATTTGGGGTATACCACCCCAACAAATCTCATTGATTCGGTTGCATGCTAATTCCCATGGGGGGGGCCGCCGTGACTGCCGCTTGCCAGGCTCACCAATTCCTCTTCGCCGGTGCTGATATAACCAAGCTGGAATTTCAGCATTTGCAAGTCGAGGTTCATGCCTAGGTGGCGACGTCTGGGCTCTACCCCCACCAACCATCGATTCTCCTGAATCGAAAGGGCCGGGGGTATGGTTCGGATTTCGCCACCTGTTCGACGATTTCGAACCCTACCCTTAGGTTGGGCATGTCCCCCTACAGGGGGATTTTGGACGAAAAGTCAAAAGTAGCCACAACATACTCCAAACGTATTCGAAAATCATGAAAAAATCGTCCCCGGACTACTGTTTCCCTATCTTTGAATATTCCTCCTGCAGAGGGACAGGCCCGACTTAACCCTGCCCCCGCTGCCCATCGAGTTGCCTGAATCGTTGCTCGGCGAGGGTAGGTTTTGGACTTCGCCGCCGCATGCCTTCCTTCACCGCCCCTCACTCTGATTCCTGATTCGCATGCGCTCCCACTTTGCCACCTAGCCGGCCGCTAGGCGCCCCATCCGGGGCGTGTCATCGCACCTCTTGGGAAACATCACATCGTAGACTTTTTGCCACCCGCCTCGAAAAACTGCGAAGCAGGACTGGGCGGTGCGCACATCCCGCGCGAGAAAGCGAGATGCCGCTCTCGCCTCGAGGAGGAGGAGGAGGAGGAGGAGGAGGAGGAGGAGGAGCGCCGCGCTCACTTGTCAGGAGAGTTGAGCTCCCACTGGGGCGCGGCGCACATTCTTCGCACTCCAGCTCGTCGACGCGCGAGAAGAGGAACATGTTGCTCTCGCCTCGGCGCCGCGCAGATTTCGCCTGAAAATGGTGAGCGTTTTGTATTCGGCGTTTCGACACTGGGTGGAAGGGGGGAGGATGGGGTGGGGGTCTGGCTCCGGACCTCTGCTTAGTGCGACCGTTTGCAGCAGGGCGTCCAGTATGGGGGAGGCTCCACCTGCTCGCCAAAAACAGCTAAGATCTACTCCAGGGGGGGGGGGGGGCCGAGGGGGGGTGCGCGAGGGCCCGCGCCGATCGGCAAAACAACGAATAACAAAAACGACCACCTGAAACTGGCGCTCTGGCTTGGGTGCCTCGCGCATGTCTCACCCGCCAAGTGCTGGGACTCCGCGCGAGCGGGCGACTCGGCGTCCCCGCCGCAGCTCCGTGCGCGTTTCTCTTGGACGTGGCGCTCCCGCGCGGGCGCGGCGCGTGCTTCGTTCGCCGAGTCGCGTGCCATCGGCAACGGCAGCAGGGCCGCGCGAGAGCAGGCGAAACGCCGTCCTCGTCCAAGAGCCGCGCGGTCCGTGGGAGCACGGCAGCCACGCAGCGGTGCGGGGGGATATGCTTCGTCTTCGCCGTGCTCCTCGGAAGGGTTGCCGCTCTTGCCCGTGTGTGGACTGGGCGGTGTTGCTTTCGCCGAGACGTCGAACGCGGGGCCGCGCGAGAGCGCCGCCCGTTCGCTAGGTGGGGACGAACTCGAGTCCCAAGGCCAAGTTGTGTCACAACCGATTCTCCTGTTAATGGGAGCGAAGGTGGGAGTGCGCGGGGCCCGCTGACTTGTTCGACCTGGCTAACTTGACCAGCACAACTTGCTCCTACTGCGGCGGTTCTCCTCCTCCTCCTCCTCCTCCTCCTCATCATCATCATCATCGCCAGGCCTGCGTTTCCGGGGCCAGCGGAATGGCGCAAGCCTCTTAAATATCATCTGGAACAGGCTCGGTAAGAAGCTCATGGTGATCGTCAGTGCCAGCGAAGCAAGGACGCCCTCCACGACCGACACCAAAATAGGCATTTGCTCCAGCAGCCAGTTGATGAAACCGATGGATTCCAGAGTCTTCAAATTTGTGATTGATGCCAAGGCGGTGACCACTGGCAAAAATGCGAAGAATATCCGCTGGCCCTCTCCCGCTAGGGCGCAATGACAGCACTGCCTGGGCGATTCTTTGATACTTCAGGTCGAATCTGAATCTCGGCAAGCGGAAGCACAACGCCCGTCATGCGACCAAAACCGACTCGATTGCAAAGCTTCCTCGCCTCGCGAATATGAAGTGATTGTCCATCATCCCTTCCCCTCTCATCTCCCTCCGTCCCCTCTTCCCCCTTCCCCCTTCCTCCCTCCCCACCTCTGGTTTGCCCCGTCGCCTGCGGCTCCACGCCCCGCAAGCGCCTAGCCACACCAGTACATCCCACCCTCTTGCTCATCCTCGTCGGCGTCCTCCTTCTCCTCATCTACTCCTCATCTACCGTCCTCTTGCTGGACTCGCGTTCTCGTTTCCCTTCTGCACTGTCCATGGCATGATGAAGGTATCGCTGGGTTGCTGTTCCTTCCGAGCACCGCCAACATCTAGCGGGGGCTGACGGGACAGCTGGAGCCACTGAATCAACCCAATGCATCCGTATCCAATGGTAGTCAATACTCTCTGCTGCTGGGAATCAAGCAAAAGATCGGTGTAGCGGACGTCGTCAGGATCTGGAGCGTACGACATCTGGAACCGCTGCCCTTCGAGAGGTGTCAGAAGATAACCAACATGTGTGCATGCCAGTATGGGGGGGGTGCGCATGACGCACGTGTGCCGCGCAAGTGTCCGCCACGAGAGGAGGAATGTCAGCGTGAAAAAGATGCCGTATCATAAAACATGTCACGATGAAACACCATACGTATTGCACATGCGCGGTGACCTCCCAAACCCCGACGTCGTGATTGTTTCACAACGTCGACCCCCAGAGGTCTGGACCCCTTTCCCGGGACCCGGCTTTTCATCCCGAGTCGGTTTTTGACGGTCCCGAGGCCCGGCAACGGCCCCTGGAGGCCGAAAATCGTGTCGAGTCGGGCGTGTCGCCCTACAGGGGGATTTTCGACGAAAGATGAAACATACTCCAAAAATGCTCCAACATGATCAACATTCTTTTTTAAATGGTCCCCATAATATTTTCTTACTATTTTTGAATATTCCCCCTGTAGAGGGGCAAGCCCGACTTCGAAATAGTGAAAAACCTCCCGTCGGGATTCTTCCATTGCCCGAGGTGTCGGGTGTCCCCGGCCCGTGGGCCCCTCGCCGCGGAGCCTCCCCGAGGGACCCCTCGCGTCCCCCGTGGGGAGAAGACTGCACCCTGCTGCCTGTGTGCTCAGACGTGCTCGCATCCCCCGTGGGGAGAATGCTGCACCCTGCTGCCTGTGCCCCCAGACGTGCTCGCGTCGTACAAAAATCAGGACGGACAAGTTTCTGGCCGTTTTTCGGCCTCGGAGGGCCCTCGACGGGCCTCGGGATCGTCAAAAACCGACTCGGGATGAAAAACCAGTCCCGGGGAAAGGGTCGGGACTTACAGGGACTCCGCATTGAAAAAAACGGGACGTCGCATGTCTGGGTCGTGGCCCCTCCAGTCCCCCTGGGGTGGGTGCCGCACCCTGCCTGTAGTTGTCCGCAGCCTGTGGCCCCTTGTGATCCCCTCGTGCGCCCCTGGATCTACTGCTCAACTCGCCTCTGCTTGTCCGCGGCCAGTGGCCCCCCTCATAGCTGCGGGGTGAACCAACGGGGCGGATGCTTTACCTTCAGGTCGGGCATGTCCCCCTGCAGGCGGATTTTGGACGAACAATGAGTCATAGTCAAAAAACACTCCAAACATGCGCAAACATGCTCAAGAAATGGTCCCCAGATTTTTCTTTACTATTGTTGAGCATTCCTCCTGTAGAGGGACAGGCCCGACCTAATCATAGCCGCGGGGTGAACCAACGGGGCGGATGTTGTACCTGGTCTTTGATTGATCGTGGTCCGTGGCCCCTGGGCCATCTGGGGCCGCCCTCGTGCCTCCCCAGGGTGTCATCCGCGCCTTGCCTTTGGTTGGTCGTGGCCTGGTGGCCCCTTCGTGACCCCAGTGTCCCCCACGCACATGGTAATCTTAAGTCGGGCCTGTCCTCCTACAGGGGGGTGTTGTACGACAAATAAAAAATAGTCAAAACATACCCCAACTTGGCAAAACATAATCAACAAATCCTTCCCGGAATATTTCTGAATATTTTAAAATGTTTCTCCTGTGGAGGGACACGCCCAACTTAAGGGCCATCTTTGACACGAACTAGTCAAACTTATCTTTCTCATGGGTCCCCCAAATCCAGATGCCGCTCAGGGCGTCTCTGCATGGTGTATCAACGTGCTGTGCACTCGGTCAAACGGATTTGGCATCGAATCCTTCGTGCTCCAGCTGCAACTGCCGCGCAATCTCGGCATCCCTGCGTGTTTTGAACGTCACGAAGCCCTCACTGGCAAATAACGACTGGTCGCCACCGTCCATGGACTTCTGCACCCTGTCCCGCTCCGTTTGCAGTCTGGCGTCGGCCTCGACCTTCGCATGTGTGTAGAAATCAATTTTATCTGTCCACCTGTTGCTCAACGGCTCAAGCATCCTTGGTCGATTATCGGGACGCCGGCCACTTTTATCCCACTCATGAACCGCCTGGTGGAGGCACTGGTCTGCAGACTTCAACTCTTCCGCCCGGCTCACGAGTTCCCCGATCTTCTTGGCCACGTACACGCGCTGCACGGCCCCCGGGAAGAGCTTTTCGTAGTACTCCTTGAGCCCAGTGTCGGAACAATACTGGCGTGGGATGTCTGTGACTAGTAACGTTGTTGCGCGTGGCTCTGGCATCGCTTTAAGCCAAGCAATGCGTCTGGGAATGAACTTCTCCTGTGCCGTCCAGATCATACGATGCACTACGACGACTACAACCCACACCAATAATGCCACGAACCCGTAGAGGCTGCTGTCCCGCTCGATGTTGTTCATGCTGTATCGTGTGAGCGTGTCTTCGCTATCCAAGCCTCCATAGTAGCAGTACACAGGGCACATGACTACGCAAATCGGTAATCCGAGTGCAGCAGTTAAGTACATGCCGAAATTGCAAAGTTCGACGAACATCGCAACGTCAAGGCCCGCAACGTCTGTTGCCTGCTCCATTGTGACACTGAAGCTTGCCCAGAACCATCCGCCAAGCGAATCTTGTGGTTGAGGAAGCGCCTGCGGAGAACATTAGAGCCCCTCCCACCCCCGACACGTGCACTCCAATGAAAAACCACCAATGTTTGCCAGACCTCATGTCCAACTATGGCGCCTTCGCGCCGACACAAGCAATTCCGTAGCACTTCGGTACCTCGACGGGTGGCCATGTCTCGATTGCAACAGAAAACAATGACATCGGTTCAAGGAGCGCAGCGAACGAAAACGCCATCGATTGGCTCTGAGGTCTTCCTGAGCAGCGTCGATTTAGTGAGGCGCGAATCACTTTTGTTAGTGCAAATGTTCTTCGCGCCGCCGCTAGATTTGTGCTTTGCACTGCTTTCCTTCGGTTGGCTTTGGTGCGTGTGATTGCATTGCGTTGTTTTCTTCCTTGATGCTGCTCATTTGTTTCAAACGTCCTGTGTGAGAGTTGGGTCCTCCTTTTGAATCAGCAGCGCCGCACCCCACCTCCTTCTCGCATCCGAGAACAGATCCACGCCCACCCCGAATGCCGCTCTGCGCCGTTTCCTACAACAGGTCGGGGGCCTACAGAAGAAACCTCAGGTCGGGCATGTCCCTCATACAGGCGGCTTCTGGACGCAAAATCTAAAACATACCCTACACATACTCAACATTGGTCGAACAAATACAAACATAATCGTCCCCTGACTATTTTTTACTGTGTTTGAATTTGAATATTCCTCCTGTAGAGGGACAGGCCCGACTTAATCATAGCCGCGGGGTGAACCAACGGGGCGGATGCTTTTCCTGGCCTTTGATTGATCGCGGTCCGTGGTCCCTGGGCCACCTGTGGCCACCTGTGGCCGCCCTCGTGCCTCCCCAGGGTGACATCCGCGCCTTGCCTTTGGTTGGTCGTGGCCTGATGGCCCCTTCGTGACCACAATGTCCCCCGCGCACAGGGTAATCTTTGACACGGGTTTAGTCCAATTTATCTTTCTCATGAGTCCCCTCCAATCCAGATGCCGCTCAGAGCGTCTCTGCATGGTGTATCAGCGTACTGCGCACTCTGTCAAACGAGGGACAAGCCCGACTTAAAAAAAGCCCCTTCAGCCAAGCACCCTCTGGTAACAAGACCGGCCCCCGACCGGCCCCGGCGGGCGCAAAACCGCACAGGCTGCGGCCGCCACGCCCTCAAAGGGCAATTCGCCAATCGACCTGGCAGTGGAGGAGGAGGGGGGGAGGGGGAGGAGGAGGGGGGATGGGGAGGGAGGAGGAGGAGGAGGAGGAGGAGGAGGAGGAGGAGGAGGAGGAGGAGAAGGAGGATGAGGAGGAGGAGGGGGAGGACGAGGAGGAGGACGAGGAGGAGGAGGAGGAGGAGGAGAGGAGGAGGAGGAGGAGGAGGGCGAGGAGGAGGACGAGGAGGAGGAGGAGGAGGGAGGAGGAGGCGGAGGAGGAGGAGGAGGAGGAGGAGGAAGGGGAGGAGGGGGGGGAGGAGGAGGGGGAGGGGGAGGAAAAGGAGGAGGAGGAGGAGGAACTTGGAGAAGACAAAACACGCCCAAAAAGGGCAATTCGCTAATCGACTTGGGAGTGGAGAAGGAGAAGCAGGAGGAGGAGGGGGGAGGAGCGGGAGGAGGGGGAGGAGGAGGAGGAGGAGGGGGAGGGGGAGGAGGACAAGCTAGGTGCGCTCGCGTCATATCTGACATCCTACCCCTCCCTCCCATCCTTTACCATGGCGTAGATCCCCTCTCTACTCGCACAGTCGGATGTCGAGCAGGGCAATGATCCCGAAAGGGTACGCGATGCATTGTAGAGCACGGCATGGCATGGCGTAGAAGAGCACCGCAAAGCGTAGTATCAACCAGGCATTGCATTGCATGCCGTGGCATGGCACGGGAAATGACGCCAGCGCTGCAGCGGGAGCACGAGTCGGAACGAGCGGAAGCGCGAAAATGAGGCCAGCGCTGCAGCGGGAGCACGATTCGGAACGAGTGGAAGCACGGTAATGAGGTCAGCACTGCAGCGGGAGCACGATTCGGAACGAGCGGGGCCCGAAAATGAGGCCGGCGCCTCAGCGAGAGCAGCATTTTGGAAAAAATGCAAGCGAAAGCCCAACTCTGGGGAATCCTGTGTGTGAGAAACCGTATGCGGGGGGGGGGCTGGTATTTTCAAACCGTCATCAGGGGAAGAGGGAGAGTAGTATTCATATGGAGCAATTGTGGAGGAGGGGAACCCTGTGTGTAAGAAACCGTATGCGGGGGGGGGGGGCTTATATTTTCAAACCGTCCTCAGGGGAAGAGGGAGAGTAGTATCCATATGGAGCAATCGTGGAGGAGGAGGAGGAGGAGGAGGAGGAGGAGGAGGAGGAGGAGGAAGTTGGTTAGCGTGTGCGGGAGGAGGAGGAGGGGAGGAGAGGAGGAGGAGGAGGAGGGGGAGGAGGAGGAGGAGGAGGAGGAGGAGAGGAGGAGGAGGAGGAGGAGGAGGAGGAGGAGGAGGATCACCGCGTCTCGGCGTGACATGCTAGCCGCGCCCTGGTCTCCGAGAGCGCCCGCGCCCCGAGCTCCTCCCGGCCTCCCGGCCCGCGGAGGAAGCGAGGCACGCCATCCGCTCACAGGGCAGAGCGTGCCGCCGCCGAGGAGGAGGAGGAGGAGGAGGAGGAGGAGGAGGAGGAGGAGGAGGAGGAGGCCGCGGCACGCGGCACGCCGAACACGAGCTCCTGACAGTGTCAACCTCCGAAGAGAGCGCGACGGGTGCACCACGGCGCGGCAGCCCGGCAGCCGGCGCTCGGAGGAGAGACAGGACGCCCTGGGCAGAACTCCTCGGAGCTCCGTGCGGAGCTGCCGGATCGGCGCTGGAGCCCCCTCCCCGGCGCGCGGAGCGCGCAGGGGGGGGGGGGGGGCTCCAGAACCGCCGCCGGGAGGGCCCGAGCGCCGACCCCCAAAACTCGCGCGGAGCTCCGCAAGTTTACAGTTCGGCCCCTGTCACCTTCTCCGAGCATCAGCCGACGCGGCAAGGCAGGCACCGCCGAGCACGAGGTCGGGCGCGTCCCCCTACCAGCAGATCTTGGACGAGAGGTAAGACATACGTCAACATATGATCCCAAATCGCAGAAAAAGATACTCAACAAAAGCATCCCCAGACTATTTGTCTTTTGACTACTTTGGAAGATTCGTCCTGTAGAGGGACAGGCCCGCCTTGAGGCAAGGCAGACGCCGCCGAGCAGCGGCGCGCGCCGACCGGCCCGGGGGGGCAGCCGCGGCCTGGACCTCGGCACTCCTGTGCGAGTACACGAGCGGGTACGCTCTCCATAGGCAGCAGACGGCGAGCAGGATCGCGGCCGTGACGAGCACGTTGAACAGGAGGGCGACCCCGAGCCTTAGCTGTAAGTCGGGCCCGTCCTCCAACACGGGCATTTTCGACGAAGAATAAAACATACCCCACAAAATAATCCAAAATGTTTGAAAAATGCTCAAAACATAGTCCCCAGACTATTTTCTGACAATTTTTGAATTTTCCCCCTGTAGAGGGACAGGCCCGACTTGACCTTAGCCGCCACGATACGCAACACGCAACACATGGCGTACTGCTACGGAGCTCAACACGTAGGCTGAAAACGCAGGTCCGACGCGACACATTCGCCAGAACGTGGCCCAATACGGGGAGCCAACGCGCAGCGCGTCGACACGGACGTCTGGAGCCCACGGTGCGTGCTGCGTCTCCAAGCGGGCGTACCGAGGCAGCCGAGCTCCCGGCTTGATGGTGTCGTCCGAGGAGTTCGTCGTCACGCCGAGCTGGTCCTGCTCCACCTCGGCCCGCTCCGGGGACCCTCGACTCCAGCAGAGCTGGCGCCTCCACCCTGCTCACCTCCCTCCGCCGTCGGCTGGCGCACCCTCCGGCGCCTCACTCCCGCCGGCCAACCGCCGAGGGCGGGCATGCGCCGAAGGCGAGGGAGGGGGCGAGCAGGAGGACCGGAGGACGACCAGCAGGAGGGAAGGGGTGGAGTGAAGGAGGGGAGGAGGAGGGGGGGAGGAAAGGAGGGCCACCAGGCCAGGCCCTGAATAGAAAGGAAAGTTCTTGGCCGTGTAGAGCACGGCGGGACGCCAAGCTTCCAGAGAGCAAGCTTGAAGCTTCAGCCTTCAGCTTGAGCTTGAAGCTTCAGATCTGGTTTGGCTGCTCTGGTTGGACTGGTTTGAGCTTCGTCCTGAAGCCTTAGCTTAGGATTCGGGCGAGAATTGTTTAGGGGAGGTCCAGGGAGCCAGCGCCAACCACTACGACCACCGACAAACAGTTGTTTCATTGTTTTTTGCTTTGCAATTTTTTTTTGCATTGCAGTTTTTTGTGCATTGCAGTTTGTTTTGCATCTGGTCTGGCTGGTCTGGTTGGTCTAGTTTGAGCTTAATCCTTAAGCCTTAGCTTAGGACTCGAGCGAGAGTGGTTCAGGGAGGTCCAGAGAGGCAGCGCCAACCACTACGACCACCGAACAACAGTTTGTTTTCCTTGCAGCTTGTTTTGAATATGGTCTGAGCTTAGTGCTGAAGCCTTGGCTTAGGATATTTGTTTTGCATTGCAGTTTGTTTTGCTTTGCAGTTTGTATGCGTTGCAGTTTTGTTGCATCTGGTCTGGCTGGCCTGGCTGGCCTGGTTCGAGCTTAGTCCTGAAGACTCAGCTTAAGATTCGGGCGAGAGTGGTTTAGGTGAGGTCCAGGGAGGCAGCGCCAACCACTACGACCACCGAACAACGGTTTTGGTTGCATAGTTTTTTTGCTTCGCAATGTGTTTTTGCATTGCGGCTCTTCCCAACCATCCTGTGGTGTTGGGTCCCCGTTTTGAAGACAGCTCCCCGCGTTCCTCCTCCTCTTCGCTCTTCGCTCCTCTCTTCTCTCCTCTCTCCTCTCTCCTCTCTCCTCTCCTCTCCTCTCCTCTCCTCTCCTCTCCTCCCCATCCCCTCCCCTCTCCGCTCTTCTCCTTTCGTCTCCTCTCCTCTCCTCTCCTCTCCTCTCCTCTCCTCTACTCTCCTCTCCTCCTCCCCTCCTCCGCAGTTCGCATGCGTCTCTCCTACGCAGTACATTTCGTGGCCCCAGAGGGAGCTCCACCGAAGGTCCCAATGGCGCAGCCCGAATTTGCCCCCCCCGCCCAGTACAGCGTTTCGTGGCCCCAGAGGACGCTCCACCGCAAGCGCCAATGGCGCAGTCCGCATGCGTCCCCCCACCCAGTACATCGTTTCGTGGCCCCATGCTCCACCGAAGGTCCCAGTGGTGGAACTCGCATGCGTCCCCTCCGCCCAGTACAGCGTTTCGTGGACCCTGAAGGAATTCCACCGAAGGTCCCAGTGGCGCAGTCCGGATTCGTCCCCCCCGCCCAGTAAAGCCAAAATGGCTTGAGCCAACCATTCTACGTCTCTGTTGAACCATTCTACGTCCAGTATTCCCAGCTTTCCCTTCCCATACCCTTATCTTTCGATGGCGCGGGCTCCGGGGACACCAGTTGGAGCAGCTCTTTCGCGAGACGTGCGCAGGCGCCTGTTCAGCCCACTCCAGGAGATGGACGGGCTGGATGGCCTTGACTCTGCCCCCCCGCCTCGCCCAGAGGTGCACCAGATCTCTTCGCCTACTCCGCCAGAGGTGCCATCTATGTTTTCTTCGCCTACCCCCCCAGAGGCCTATCAACAGCAGGCGCCATCTACTCCTCCAGAGGCCTTTCAGGCAAGAGCACCAGGAGCAGCAGCCTCAGGATCCACAGCGTCAGCCCCTCCGCTCACCATCGAGGGCATCGCGACGCTGATCGACAACAAGTTCCAGCAGCACCTACAGCCAGTAATCCGAGGCGTTCGCGCTGTAGAGGCAGACGTGGCCCGGATCGACAACGTTGTGCTGAACATGGATGCCACGATTGGGCAACGCCTGTCGGCGATTGATGCGGAGCTCAGCGCCCAGAAACTTCAGATCGCGGAGCTCACGGCGAACTCGTCGAAAATACACTCGAGAACGTCTTCAGTTGCGCCGGGCTCCGACAACGCAGGCAGCATGGAGGATCGTTTCAGACGTGTGGAAATCCAGCTCCAGACCCTCGCAGATGGCAAGAACGACCCCGACGCCCTCACGGCCGTCTTCGGCAACCTAGCCGGATTCACCACCCAGACGGACGCGGAGAAGTGGCTCTCCAAGCAGCTCTGGTACATGAACGCGCCTCTCCCAGGCACTGTTTATTGCAAGGGCGAGTTTTCAGGTATCTTGTATGAGAAGTTTGAGACCATGGCGGAAAGGGATTCGGCCGTCTCCAAATGCAAAGTGGCGAAGTTGTCGCATAACGGCAAAACCGTCTGGGCAAAGAGTGACCAGCCAATCCAAGTCCCGGCCCCGAGGTCGGTGCTGTTTGGGGCTAAGAAGTTGCTCGTGCAATGGGGGTTCAGTAGAAACAACCTGTGGGCTGACGAAAACACCAACACCCTCACCCTGGGCACGGAGAAGGTTTTCGAGGTGGCGGTGGAGGAGGGCATCATGAAGATCAGTTTTGGGGCGGGGTGGGAGGACTATGTGAAGGATGATAAGGAGTGGAAGGAGCTAGTGCAGACCGCAGCGCGCAGGCACGGACAAGGGCAAGGGCAAGGGAAAAGTCGCTAAAGGCGCTCTGCGCCAATAGGAACTTGCACGACATTTCGGCTTTCAACAGGACGGCCATCAGGCAGAAGGCAATGGAGGTCAAAATGGCCACCGTTATTCTTCTTCATGGCCATGTGTTTCACCATCCATGCACTGCTCTTCTTCGTCTTATTCTCCCTCTCCAGCCTGTCATGTACCAGACGGTTTTCGTCTACAACGAGGGCGCCCAGGACACTTTCGAGACCCTCGCCTGCGAGTTCCGGCAAAGGTATGCAGAATTGCATACTGGAACGTGGAAGGGCTCGGCATATCTAGCAACAGCGCGAAACTGGAGCAGATCATAAGTATAATGAAAGATCGTAACATTGCTGTCATGTGCCTGCAGGAGACGCACGTCCCGGCCGCTCCATACTTCGTCCTCGACGGATTCCTGCTGATCTTATCTGGAGGGCCAGAGGGGGAGCGAGAACATGCCGGAGTGGGATTTATCATATCGCCTTTGGTCCGGCATGCCATCATGGGGTTCATACAGCACAGCAACAGACTGGCCAGCGTGAAAATCAGAGTTCCAGGCGGCTCCATGGCAATAATCTCGGCGTATGCCCCCCAGTCTGGAATCGCATTCGAAGAACGGCACGACTTCTTCGGTGATTTACATTCGCTGATTACGAGCATCAGCGTGCCAGGCCCCATCTACACGTTCGGCGACCTCAACGCGCGACTCCCGAACGGGAGACACCAGGAATCCGATGTTGTTGGCCAACATGCTTGGGGAAACTCCGAGGCGACAATTGGCGCCACGAGCAACCAGCACATCTTGATTGAACATTGCACGTCCCTGAATTACATAATCGCGAACACGTTCTTCGACAGGCCCCTGCGAGAGAAGGTAACATACTTCGACTTGACCGCTTCTCCAATGGGCGCTCCGACCCCGGCCAAGTTTGCAGAGATAGACCACATCTTAGTGCACAGGCAGTGGCATGATACAGTTACTGACGTCCGATCTGACCGCAGTATTGGATTTGCTTCCCACCACTTCCTGGTGACAACCGCTCTGAGCATAGATATCCCGAAGAACCCGGCAAAGCAACGGAAGACGACGAGCGATTTGGATTCGCTCAAGTGGCCCCAGGTGCAATGTGAGTTCGCCGCCGCCTTTGTGAACGCCGCCGCTCAACACATTGATGGCGGCGCCGGGTTGGACAACCAGGCCGGAGGGCTCGCAACCACTTTCAAGACAGCAGCGGGAGAGTGTCTCGGACAACAGCCCGTGCAGGCGCAACGACCGTGGATTCGTACGGCCACGCTGGATTTGATTGCGCTCCGGAACCAGGCGCGCGTCCACAACCAGTACGAGTTGGAGAAAGCGTTGACCAGACAGGTCCGTCAATCATCGCAGCGGGATCGGAAGGCTTGGCTCGAGGACATGCTCGGCAGTGGCGAATGGAGTAATTTATGGAAGTTCAAGCGCTTGGGCGTGCAACCGCGGGGCTGTCTAAGGAACGCCCAAGGAAAACTGGTGGAGAGCACAGATCGGCTGGACACCCTGGCTGCCTACTACGCCGAAGTGCAGTGGATGCCGAGACCTATGGGCCACCCTCTCCCCAGTGGGCCACGGCTGCACGAACCGCTGCATGCCTCGTCTGCCAACTTCTCGGCTGCTGAGCTGGACGCCGTCTTGGGGAGATTGAAGACCGGAAAAGCGGCAGGCGCCGACGACGTGCCCCCGGATTTCTGGAAAGCTCTCCGAGATCAGCCAGACGCATGCGAAGTTATACTGGACATGTGCAACAATTGCTGGCGGCAAACAGCCATTCCTCAAAGCTGGCGGCATTCTGTCGTAACGGCGATCTTCAAGAAAGGAGATGAATCTCTCCCAGAAAACTATACACCTATCTCACTGCTCTCAGTCGGCTACAAAGTCCTAGCATCGCTCATTCTGGGACGCATCGTAAGTAGTGGAGCTGAGAGCCGCCTCCGAAACACGCAGTTCGGCTTCAGGGCCAAGCACAGCTCAACGGACGCCGTCTTCCTCATGCAGCGGTACATCGAGAGGGCATGGTCGACCTGGGACGGGTCGCTGTCCGCGATCCTCTTGGACTGGTCAAAGGCATTCGATCGAGTCGACCCGGCAGCGATGCACGTTGCTCTGGCGCGCTTTGGGTTGCCAGACCACTACTTAGCGATGATCTCTGCCATATACAACAACCGAACGTTCGAGGTGCGGGATCGACAGGGCTCGTCCGCGGTCTACTCGCAAGGCACGGGCATTGCGCAAGGGTGCCCGCTAAGCCCATATCTGTTCATCTTCGTTCTCACTGTGATAATGGCTGATGTAGGCGAGGATGTTCAGGCGGCCCTCGGACCGGCGTCGCCGTCTGACATCAACGCCGACATTGAGTACGCGGACGGCACTGCTTTGATATCAAACAACATCCCACGTCTGCAGTACGTCTTGGAGAGATTGTTGCATCGAGCCAGCATGGATGGACTGGAGCCGAACTGGTCCAAAACGGTCCACCTGCAAATCCGCCACAACGTGGATGTGGTCACGCCACAGGGCGCGCTGATCAAGCCGGTGAACAGCGCCATCTATCTTAGCAGTGTACTGAAGGCAGATGGGACTGCAGGGGCGTCCATCGCGCGCAGGCTCGGCGAAGCCACAGCTGCTTTCAATCAGTTGCAAAGTGTATGGCAACACGCGAACATTACGCGTGACAGGAAGACTGAGATGTTCAATGCGTGCGTGGTGTCGAAGTTGATGTACAATTTGGAGACGCTTTGCCTCCGCCAAGCTGACAAGCAGAAGATCGACGCCTTCCAGGCCCGGTGTCTCCGAAAGATTTACGGCATGCCACATTCAATGATCTCGCACATACCGAATGCGGACGTTCGGCGGCAAGCCCGTCAGCACCGACTGAGCATTGTAGTATTGATGCGGCAACTGGTGGTCTACGGGCGGATCGCTTCCCAGCCAGACCAGTCTCCACTACGAGCTGCTGTTCTGACACCGGGCTCGCCGGTGCCTTTGCGACCGCTTGGCGTTCGAGCGCGGGGGCGACCTCGTCTGACGTGGGCGCCGGTTCTGGGAGCAGGCCAAGCTAGCGATGGCCTCTTGTCCTCGTCCCCTCCCGCCCCTTCCACCCCCTCCTCTCCCGCCTCCCTCCCCCCCAGACGAAGCTTTAAGTGCATTGTTCAGGCACCCTCGTTTTTGCAGCGCATAGACAGCCAACCTGGAAAGCAATTGTCAAACAATATGGCCTTTCCATTGACCCCAAATTTGCTTAGGTGTAATATACGATTGCCGCTTATCCTGCGCGGCAAGGACTTTTTCCCCTGCTGAGCCGATGTGTCGTGCGACATGGCTTGCGAACGAACGAACGAACGCCCAGTAAAGCGCTTCGTGGCCCGAGAGGGAGCTCCGCCGAAGATCCCAGTGGAGCAGTCCGCATGTGCCCCCGCCCAGTCGAACGTTTCGTGGCCCAAGAGGGAGCTCCACATAAAAGGTCCCAGAGGCGCAGTCCGCATGCGTCCCCCCACCCAGTACAGCGTTTCGTGGCCCCCGAGGGGGCTCCACCGAAGGTCCCAGTGACGCAGTCCGCATGCGGTTCCCCCGCTCAGTACAGCGTTTCGCGGCCCCAGAGGAAGCTCCGCCGAAGGTCCCAGTGGCGCAGTCCGCATGCGTCCCCCCACCCAGTACAGCGTTTCGTGGCCCCCGAGGGGGCTCCACCGAAGGTCCCAGTGGCGCAGTCCGCATGCGGTTCCTCCGCTCAGTACAGCGTTTCGCGGCCCCAGAGGAAGCTCCGCCGAAGGTCCAAGTGGCGCAGTCCGCATGCGTCCCCCCACCCAGTACAGCGTTTCGTCCCCCCTCATGTAGCTCCACGGAAGGTCCCAGTGGCGCAGCCCGCATGCGTCCCCCCGGTCAGTACAGCGTTTCGTGGCCCCAGAGAGAGCTCCACCGAAGGTCCCAGTGGCCCCCGCTCAGTACAGCGTTTCGTGGCCCCATGGGGAGCTCCACCGAAAGTGCCAGTGGCGCAGTTCGCTTGTTTCCCCCCCACCCGGTACAGCGCTTCGTGGCCCCGGAGTGAGCTCCGCCAGAGGTCCCCTGGCGGAACTCGCATGCGGTTCCTGCGCCCAATGCAACGTTTCGCGGCCCCAGAGGGACCTCCACTAAAGATCCGAGTGGCGGAACTCGCATGCGGTTCCCCCTGCCCAGTACAGCGCTTCGTGGCCCCATGCCGAGCTCCACCGAAGGTCCCAATGGCGCAGTTCGCATGCGGTTCCCTCGCCCAGTACAACGTTTCGTGGCCCCAGAGGGAGCTCCACGGAAGAAGATACCCACAGCTGTGGTATTCACCGCTGCATATGGTTGGGCTCTTCGCCTGGCTATTTTTTGCATATGGTGTGGTCTGGTTTATCTGCCTGGCTGGTCGGGTTGGTCTACCTGGCTGGTCTAACTGGACGGTCTGGCTAGTCTGCTTGGTCGTCGCCGTGGTCCTCGTCCTCGCCCTCGACTTCCTCATCGTCGTTGGCGTCATCGTCATCGTCCTGCCCCATGCGTCGCCGCAGCCGGGGCTGGGACCGAACGCGCCGCTGCGTCAAGTCCGGCTGCGGCGGCAAGGGATGTGGGAAGGGAGGGAACATCAGCAGCCCTATCAGTCCTCATGCTCCCCAGGCAAAGTAAGGCGCTGGGGCATAAGAACTTTTCGCCACGAGCGGCCGAGAACGAAGGTACCTTGCCCTGGCAGTGGCTGGCGTGGAGCCCAAGACATTGACCCTGCTGCCCGGGGGTTCCCCCTGTGCGACGGGGGTGGGGACCTAATCGGGTGCCCCAAGACCGATGAAGGGGAGGAGGGGGAGGGAGGGAGCGGGGGAGAGAAGGAGGGAGGGAAGGGAAGGGAGGATAGGAGGAAAGGGAGGAGGGGAGGGAGGGGAGGGGAGGGGAGGGAGTGAGGAAGGAGGGAGTGAGGGAGGAGGGGGAGGGAGGAGTGACGGGGGGGGGCAAGCTAGGTGCGATCGCGTCATCCCTCCCATCTCTTACTATGGCGTAGATCTCCTCTCTATTCGCACAGTGGGATGTCGTAGCAGGGCAAAGCATTACACGGCATAGCATGGTGTTGAAGACCAACGCGTAGCCTGACATAGCATGGGGTGGCGACGCCTCAAAGTGGGGGGGCTTCTGCGGCCCAATCAATCAACGAACCGACACCGAATGTGTAGTCACTTCCGATGGTTGTTTCGGGAGCATTTTCTCTAGATGTTGGGGGCCTATTTGGAAGGACCGAAGACCATGCCGTGGCATGGCGCTGGAAATAACGACGCCAGCGCTGCAGCGGGAGGACGATTCGGAACGAGCGGAAGCGTTGAAATGAGGCCAGCGCTGCAGCGAGAGCACGATTCGGAGGACGCGTAGCCTGACATAGCATGGCGTGGCGACGCCCCAACGTGAATGAAAGGCTTCTGCGGCCCAATCAATCAACGAATCGACACCGAATGTGTAATCACTTCCGAAGGTTGTTTCGGGGGGACATTTTCTAGATTTTGGGGCTTATTTGGAAGGACCGAGAACCATGCCGTGGCATGGCGCTGGAAGTAATGACGCCAGCGCTGCAGCGAGAGCACGATTCGGAACGAGCGGAAGCGTTGACATGAGGCCAGCGCAGCAGCGGGAGCACGATTCGGAACGAGCGGTAGCCCGAAAAAGAAGTCAGCGCTTCAGCGAGAGCAACATTGTGAAACAAAAACCAAGCGAAAACCCGTTTCCCAGTAATCTGGTGTAAAAAACCAAACGCGGGAGGGGGGGCGGATATTTCCCGGACGTCACCAGGGGAGACAGGAGAGTAGTCTTCATATTGTGAAATTGTGGAGGGAGGGAGGGAAGGGAGGAGGGGACGGAGGGTGGGAGGGGGAGGGAGTGGGGGAGGGAGGGAGGTATGAGGAAGGGAGGGAGGGAGGGGAGGAAGGGAGGGAAGGGAGGGGAGGGAAGGGAGGGGAGGAAGGGAGGGAGGGAAGGATGGGGAGGGATGTAGGGAGGGGAGGGAGGGGAAGGAGGGAGGGGAGGGAGGGAGGGGAGGTGGGAGAGATGGAGCATGAAAGCACCAGCGAGGCAAGGGGGGGGGGGGGCCCTTGCCAGCCCCGCGCCGCCTCGGCCGCGCTCTTGGTGGTGGTGGCGGCCGCCCCGCCGGCCCCGGTGGCCGCCGAGCGGGCGGCGGGGGCCTGCTCCCTGCGCTCGGGGGGCGGGGGCCCCGGAGAGGGCGTGGGGGGGGCAGGGGGACGGGGGCCCGCGCTCCGTTTTGGCTCCTCCCCCCCTCCATCCCTCCATCCCTCCTCCCTCCCTCCCTCCTCCATCCCTCCTCCCTCCATCCCTCCTCCCTCCATCCCTCCTCCCTCCCCCGTTTTGGTTCCCCGCCCCTCCTCCCTCCATCCCTCCTCCCTCCCTCCCTCCTTTCTCCCTCCCTCCGCCCTCCTCCCTCCACACCTCCTCCTCTCGGGCGTCCACGTGGTGGCCGCTGGCATGCCCCGGGGCGCGCGCAAGGGAGCACAGGGGGCGCCGCCCTGGAAGAGAGCGGCACCAGACGCGCAGACCAGGTGTGGCAGTCGGTCCGTCGCTTCTCTGGCCGAGCCACTCCACGAGGAAGGGCAGGGCATGAGGGGCGGAGGGCCCAGGAAAAAACGGCCATGTCGTTTCCAGGGCCCGCCCAGAGCTGGGGGGGAGGAGGGCCCACGGGAGGGAGGGGCGGGGGGGGGCGAGGGAATGGGGGAGAGGAGCTGAGCATGTTTTCTTTGGGTGGAGGGCTCAGGGTGAAATCCATGTGGGCTTTTGCACCTCCAAGCTCAATCCGTCTTGCGATTCACCTCTTGCAGATGCAAGCCTCGAAAATCCATCGAAACGGCATCTCAGATCTCACCCTTTGCCCTCCACCCCCAAAAAGCTGCTCGGAGGAAGGGGGGGTCCTCCCCGAGGCGTCTCCCTGCCCCCTCTCCCCTCCCCCTCTGCGGGAGCGCACTGCTGCTTCTGCTGCTGCTGCTGCTGCTGCTGCTGCTGCTGCTTTGGGGGGGCGCGAGGCGAAACCAGGGAGGGAGGGAGGGAGAGGGGGCCCAATTAAGGGAGCTTCTTCTTCTGTTTATAAAAGAGGGGGCACAATGAAGGAAGTGAGAGGGGCTGGCGCCATATCTGGCATCCTCCCCCTCCCACCCATCCCTTTCTTTTCTGCTGCTCCAGAGAAGACCCCATCGTGTTGTGTACAGTGGGGAAAAGGAAGCTGCGCACATAGAGGGAAGATGTGGCGCATGAGCAGGAAGATGAGCAGGAGGAAAAGGAGGATTAGGAAGGAGGAGTGCGAGGACGAACAGCAGCAGCAGCAGGAACTGGCATGGAGAGAGCGGGAGGGGGCAGGAAGACCAGGGGAAGGCGGACGAGGGGAAATGAGGGGAGCGACAAGGATGAGGAAGGACTCGGAGCCAGAAGAGTGGCCCGCGCTGGGGCGAGAGTGCCATTCTGAGCGACGGGGGCAAAGCCCCGATCCTGAAAAAAAGGCCCAAGCTGCAGCGGGAACACCATTTTGGAATGGCCGAGAACGTTCGGTCTGGAACAAGACATACGAAAACACAACTCGGCACCATCCTGTGTATAAAACAATACGCGGTGGGAGTCGCGCTACTCCCCGGCCATCTTCGGGAGAGAGAGAGAGAGAGAGAGAGAGAAAAAGAGAGAGAGAGAGAGAAAGGACAGTAGTATTCATATTGGGAACTGTGCTCAATGGACAACTTATCTAATCAAAACATTCCCCGGACACCCCCCTGGACAACCTGGACAACCCGCGCTGATCAGTGACGAAAGGACGGCCTACCCGGGACAACCGCTTGGACAACCCAGCGGGGGTCCGGACAACCCCTCCAGACAACACTCCTTGGATAATTAAGCTCCCCAGGCATTTTCATCCATAAGATATGATAATTGTAGATCGGGGCTGTAGCGGAGAGAAAGGGAGGACCGATGAGGAACGGAGGTGGAGGAGGAGAAGGAGGAAGAGGAAGAGGAAGAGGAGGAGGTGGAGGAGGAAGAGGAGGAGGAGGAGGAGGAGGA